>OZ030015.1:73222456-73507456 GCA_964023405.1 Apodemus agrarius | reverse complement strand
AGGCGATGTCAGTGTGCATATCTCATTCTCTCTTTAATATCTGCACTTTTCTAATAGTGTCCTTTTCCCTGGTGGGAATGCTACACACTCCATCCATGGCCCAGCCCAATGTCTTGAATATTGTTTAGGTTCCTTTAGGAAACCCATCCTTATCATCCCCACATTTATGACAAACTGTGTCCCTTCTATGTCCCCTTCAGACTACCCAGTGCATACTCTGCAAGCTCTTGTTTCACTCATATCTATTGCCTATATCTCTACTGTTCAATTGGTGGTCTTTACCGTAAGGTGTAACTAAATTCACAAGCGCAAAGGAAAATATGGTAAAAATCCATTATATACAAAATATGGAATTAAGCCACACACGGTAGTGCATACCTGTAATTCCCAGCATTCTGAAGATGGAGGCTGGAGGATGGTCTATTTGAGGCTAGCCTGTGCTACAGCAAGTTTAAGGACACATAGCATGCACTTCCAAAATGCAAGATCTGAAGATGAGGATGTAGCTGAGTGGTAAATCACTTGTTTAGCATAGGGAAGACCTCAGATTCAATCCCCAGTAGTGCCAAGAAAACAAGTGCTATTAATATTTGCTGTAATTATGGAAATTGGTAATTTGCTCTGAATGCAGCTGATTTTGCAGTAAACCTGTGAACTAAGAGATTAGTAGTGGTGTGCCTTCTCTAGATTTTAGGACATTGTAAATGGTGCAGTTCACCTGTGCCTGATTAGTAGAATTAAGGATTATATTTCCTGGTTTAAAATTGTTTAGTTCTCATGAAATAGACAAATAACTTAAAATTTTTCTGCCATAACTGGGGGCTGGAGAGCTGGCTCAGAGATTGAGGGCTTGCTGTGCAAGCACGAGGACCAGAGCTCGTGTCCTAGTGCTCCCTGGCCAGACAGGTAGAATGTCACACTCCAGCTAAGGGATGCAGCTCCTTCTCCTGGCTTCTGTGCACACTGCCCCCACATTCCCCGAGCCCAGCACACAGGCACAAACACGCATGGCGGTACACAAAACATGCATGCCGGTACATGCCTATAAATACGTTTAAAAAAAAAGTTTAGTATTTAACTTTGTAACAGAAGCATAAGTTTTTTTTTTTTTCTTTGAGACAGGGTTTCTCTGTGTAGCCCTGGCTGTCCTGTAGACCAGGCTGGCCTCGAACTCAGAAATCCTCCTGCCTCTGCCTCCCAAGTGCTGGGATTAAAGGCATGCACCACAACCGCCCCACAGTTTTGTTTTGTTTTGTTTTGTTTTGTTTTGTTTTGTTTTGTTTTGTTTTGTTTTAATGTAGCCTTGGCTGTCCTGGAACTCTAGAGCAGGCTGGCCTCAAAATTCAGAAATCCACCTGCCTCTGCCTCCTGAGTGCTGGAATTAAAGGTGTGCACCACCACTGCCTGGTGCATAAGACTTTTTTTAATGCTTTAATTAGTTAAATATAATTTTTCTTTAAAAATGCTATGTTTCAGAAATGAGTAAAAAATGCAAGTAAAAATATTATGTGTATAAGAAACATTGGTATATAAGAAGTGTCTGCTGGGAGCTGATGGCACACACCTTTAATCCTAGCACTCAGGAGGCTCAGGCAGGTGGATCGCTTGATTTTGAGGTCAGCCTGGTCTACATAGCGAGTTCCAGGACAGCCAGGGCTGCATAAAGAAACCCTATCTCCTGTCTAAAAACAAACAAAGCTGAAGAGATGGCTCAACAATTGAGAGCACTGACTGCTCTTCCAGAGGTCCTGAGTTCAATTCCCAGCAACTACATGGAGGCTCACAAGAATCTGAAATGAGATCTGATGCCCTCTTCTGGTGTGTCTGAAGAGAGTGACAGTATACTCACAGACATAAAATAAAATTTTAAAACAAGTCTTCTCTGGGCATGGTAGCACAGGCCTTTCATTTCCGCACTTGGGAGGCAGAGGCAGGTGGTTCTTGAGTTTGAGGCCAGCCAGGGCTACAGAGTGAAACCATGCTTCAAAGTGAGAAATTAAAAAAAAGTTGGTGTGGTGGGGTAGGAATGTGGCTCGGCGGCAGGGGACTTGTGTAGCATGAGCAGGCCAAGCAGTTTGATCCCAGCACTGCTAACGAACAAAAACAAAGCCACGCATGGTGGGACGAGCTGTAACCCTAGCACTTAGGGGGCTGAGGCAGGAGGATGGTGAGTTTAGCTAACCTGGGCTATAATACCAAGGTCCTGTGCATTGGTTGTTTCTCTCATCACTGGTACCATCTCACAAAAGCTGGAGAAGGCATGTTGGCTCACAGCTTGAAGAGGTAGCCTGCAGCCAGGGGCAGGAGAACACTGGAAGCAGGAAGCGGAGTGACGTGAGTGCCAGTACCTCACTTGCCGTCTGGTCTAGTTCTGGGACTCTGGCCTGTGAGATAGTGCCGGCCATAGTGCATCTTCCAATCTCATTTAAACCAGTCTCGAAACTCCATCACAGACAGACCCTGACTAACCATCATACCCTGTATCTAAATCTGAGACAAAATATCCAGCAGAAGCAGCTTAGGGGAAAGGATACAGAGAGGGGTGAAGGATGGGATGTCTCTATAGCAGCAGGAGCTTAGGTGTGATGTGTTCTATCTGGACAGACCAGGAAACGGAAATGTTGAGCCAGAACCCGGGCTACCTAGGACTGTCTAAACCCTGCCCCTATGTGCCGGTGTCTACCAGCTAGGCCCCATTCTAAAAGGTTCCACGACCTTCCCAAATGACTGGAAATCAAGTGTTCAAATGTATGAGCTTTGCTGCACATTTTACATCCAAGCCACAATTTTCTGTCCCTTCTCCCATAGGCTCGTGGACTTCTATCTAGGAATGCAAAACATGCTCAGTCCAATGTCAGGAATCCCAGAGTCTTAGAGTTCTAAAAGTGTTCAAAGTCCAAAGTCCCTTCCATATATATATATATATATATATATATATATATATATATACATATATATATGTATATATATATATATATATATATTTCACACATCTCCCCCCACCTTTCATCTTCTATGTGATTTTTAGTGAGCGTTCAGTAATTTGAGTTCTACGAACACATTAGGTGTTCCCAACTTTTGATTACTTTGAGGATGTTGTGGCAATCATCCCTTGGATAAGTTTCATTTTCTTAAGACTTATTTCTGGATTTGAGATTGCTGTATTAAAAGATATGTACAGCTGGGTGTGGTGGCTCACACTTGTAATTCCAGTACTTAGGAGACAGAGACACGTGGATCTCTGTGAGAAGTTTCTGGACAGCCAGAGCTATATAGAGAGAGCCTGTCTCAATAAAAATAAAACCAAAATCCCCAGAAAAACACAAAACAATAATAACAAAAAAGATATTTATTCATTTTAAGGTTCTTGATACCCTGGTTTTCTAGCTCTAAAATGAATGTCTTTTAACATATTTTACTATTTTACTATTAATACACAGGTATTAATTTTGTCACATAAGTCATAACAATGTTTGGTATATCAGTGAACTGCACATACAATGTTGGTACCATAAGATTATATTGCCTAGTGCTGGAGAGATGACTCAGCAGTTAAGAACACTGTTCTTCCAGAGGTCCTGAGTTCAATTCCCAGCAACCACACGGTGGCTCACAACCATCTGTAATGGGATCTGATGCCATCTTCTGGTGTCTGAAGACAGCTATAATTGTACTCATATACATAAAATAAATAAATCTTTAAAAAAAAGGTTATATTACCTTGTGTCATAGTGTTTTTGAGGAAGTACACTACATGATGTTCCTACAGAGATTAAACAAGCCATCAATGAGTCCATTTCTCAGAATATATCCTCTTTGATCATCCATGTGTGACAGTATAAGAAAATGAATGTTAGTATTATAAAGTAATTTATTGAAAAAAATAACAGAATATTGAGACAAAATGCTAATGTATCCATTATTTAGTTTCAACATATTACTACAATTTCAGTTATTTTAAGGAAATGAAACACTTCCTATGGAACCAAGCATGGTGGCTCAGGCTTGTAATCCCAGCACCCAGAGGCTGAGGCAGAAGAATTGCTGCAAGTTCAAAACCAGCCTGTAATACATTTACTGCACATGATTTGGTCAATACATAGTGAGGTTTTTGTTTTTGGGGTAACAAGATTTTTAAAGACCTTTGAAAAACACATGTACCCAGTAGATGTAGTTCTTTTATCTTCCCATTTTTAGCTACCACATGTTCTGTTGCTTGGCTGTGATTATTTATTCAATCTCATTTTGGTGGGCATGTGGGCCCTTTTCATTCTGGAGATAGCACTCACATATCAGGAAGTTAATACTAGTTGTCCTAATGGAAACATCCTGAAACCTCCAAGTTTTAACACGTTAATTTCCTGCTTGCTTGGAGTCCCTTCAGTAGCAAAGAAGGATCTGTGTCTCATGGCTTTGGTGAGACCCAGGCTGATAGAAGCTCTGCAGAGCCTTGCGAAGTTGCTCTAGGCATCAACCATTGGAAAGAGACTGGCATTTGAGGGTTTTAGAGGCCAGATCTTAGAAGTAGCATAGATATATCACTTTTGGCTAGACTAGTCATGTGACTCCATGACCTGCATTCCCCAACAAAGGAGTATGGGAAATGAAGTCTCTGGAATGGCAGTTACTTTCAAGAAACAACTCCACATTGTGGAAATATAGCTGGGAACCTCTGCTCTATAAATTCCCTACACTTGGGATATGTCTCCATATGCATATGTTAAAAACTTTTTGAGCTGTATATTTAGGATAATGTCAGATTGATATTTCATATCAATATTACCAAATTGCTTTGTTTAATAGCACTGTGAGAGGTCTGATTTCCTTATATTTTTGTTATTTACAATGTTGTTTGCCCCTCTCTGACGGAGAGGGACTCATTATAACCATTTGAATCATAAGCCCCAAATAAATCCTCCCTTCTATAAATAAATTAAAAATAAACAAATTTAATCGTGTGTGTGTGTGTGTGTGTGTGTGTGTGTGTGTGTTGCCTATGACTATCTGTGCATTCTGTATGTGCTTAGCACCTGGGAAGGCTGAAGAGGGCTCTGACTGGTCTTACAGTTGTGTGCTGTGTGCTGTTGGGTGGGTGCGGGGCCATTGAGCCATCTCTTTATCCTCTTTTGCTATTTATTTGCTAAAACACCTTACATTTTCACACAGCTATATACTGATATTTGTAGAAGAGATAAATACTTTTGTCTGATTATAATCTTGATTTAGGACATTCTAGAAGAGGAATGAGCACCTAGAATGCTAGGCCAGCTCTATCGAGTAGGTCACCGGTTCTGATGTTTGTCCTGCAGCTGATGACTGAACCAAGGCTGTGCATTTGCTGGGCAGATGCTTCACCATTCGGCTAAGCCCCCAGCCCCCCTTCCAATAGGGTTTTACATGTATTGTTTTAAATTTTGCATTAACCACACAGCATCTATCTAAATCTATATATATTATATATAAAATTCTTATTTCATGTTTTTAAAGCTCTACGTATATTTTATAATGACAGCACAGTTCTATCTCTTCTCAAACATTGAATAGCCACAGGGTGGTCAATGGTTGTCCTTGCAAACGCTACAGGTTTAGAATTAATACACGTATGTTTCTTTAAAGGCTGGAGTTTCAGGCTTCACTCAGCGACAAGCGTTTTATCCTCCATGTGTGGGACCCCTGAGTTCAATCCCTAGCACCGGGAGAGAAACTAGCACAGCGTAATGAGCACACAGTCGTCGAGTGCTGTCCCATTCACATTCTTAGGTTTCCATGTTTAGAGCAGCATGTCTTTAGGGAGCCATTTCAGGAAGTCTCTATCCCCTCGTAGAGAAGCAAAATGGAGCATTTTAATTATTTTGTTTAGAAACCTTTTAATTTCATTTCTAAGTGAAAACAAAATGTTCCGCCTCCATTCCCACCAGCCTGGTCCAAGCTCAAAGTTCCAGACCATTTTCCATACTCCAGGGTGTTACTTTTCTGTCTGCTTAGACATATCTGGGGGCCTCGGCTGGCAGCCGGGGCTGCAGTGCCTGATGAGCCTGCAGGTCCTACCTGCAATGGCTCCCCCCTCTCTCCCCCAGGCTCACCTCAGCTACCCCCATCACCCAATCACAGATCTGCCGTGCTCCCTCCCCGCCTCTGCGCTTTTGTTTTCTTTGCCCAATCGGCTTTTTTATTCTTATTCTTATTCTTCTCAAGTCAACTACTAGGTCTTAAATATCTTTTTTCCCCATAGAATTATTTCCTTCTAGTTTGAAAAGATTACATTTATTTGTTTGTTTGTTCTATGTATGGGCATATGTTTGGAGGTCACACAGAGGTCAGAGGATAATTTGGAGGAGTCAGCTCTCTCCTTCCACCATGTATGTTCTTGGCATAGAACTCTGGTCATTAGGCTTAGTGGCAAATGCCATTATTGTCTAAGCTATCACCAGTCCTTTTTAAAAGAGTATCATGTGCTGGGTGGTTAATCCCAGCACTAAGGAGACAGAGGCAGGCAGATCTCTGAGTTCAAAGCCAGCTTAGTCAACAGAGTGAGTTCCAGGACAGCTAGGGCTACACAGAGATACCCTGTCCTGGAAAAAAAAAAGTATTATATAACATGTTGGCTTTGAATTTGTTATATAGCTGAAGATAACATTGAACTTTTTTTTATTTTTTATTTTTTTATTTTTTTGGTTTTTTGAGACAGGGTTTCTCTGTGTAGCTCTGGCTGTCCTGGAACTCACTCTGTAGACCAGGCTGGCCTTGAACTCAGAAATCTGCCCGCCTCTGCCTCCCAAGTGCTGGGATTAAAGGCGTGTGCCACCACCACCCGGCAACATTGAACTTTTGATCCTCCTGCCTCCGCCACCTGAGTGTTGGGATGTAGCACGATGCACCGCCACACCTGGCTTATGTGGTACTAGAGAATGAACTCAGGACTCTATTTATGTTTGAAAACACTCTACAACCTAACTATAGCTCCACCCAGCCCATGGCCTTTGCTTTTTGTTGTTACGTTTTGAGACAGAATCTTATGTAGCCCAGGCTGGCCCCGAACTTGATCTGTATTAGGATAATTTTGAGCTTCCCGTCTTCTCTGCCCTCCTCCAATGCTGAGATTACAGTGTGCACTGCATGCCTGGTTTCAGATAGGAAGGGAAATGGAGGCCAGGGCTCTGGGCATGCTGGACAAGCGCTCCCTAACCAAGCCACATCTGCAGTCCAACATTTTGACTTAAAAAGAGAAAAAGAGCTCAAGCCAGCGCTTTCGGGGCTGAGACAAGGATTGAAGCCTGAGGGTATCATCAGCGGCACTGGCAAGACTGTATCTGGGGAGTGGGTGGAGGAAGGCTGCCTGGCCCAGGGCATTCCCTAATTTGGATTGGTAAATAAAAGCATCTTTGTGGAAAATAAAATTAAAGCTATAAATCTGGTGATGGTCAGCATTGTGCTGCCCTCTTTGATAGTGCACTGTCCTGACCTGACGCTGTGCAGAGTTGGTCTAGGCATTGATACACACTTGTTCCCTCCTTAACCCATAGCAGAAAAGAGATGTGCTTTGTTAGTAAATAATTCTGTAGACAAGAAAACCAAGACAGATGTGAAAGAAAAGCTTCCCTATTGGTGTGTCAGTGTACTGTTCTCTAGAGAGTCGGAGGTAAGGAATGGCGGTCATTGGCAGCTGTTTGATGACTTTTGTGTTACACTACAAGTCTATTTTCTATCAAGAAAAATCTCAGTGAGGATGCAAGTGTAGTCATTCTTGGAGGTTTTATCACTGCCACTTGCTTAATTCAGATTAGTTTTTAAAATATCTCTCTCTCTCTCTCTCTCTCTCTCTCTCTCGTGCATGCGTGTGTGCATGCGTGTGTGTGTGTGTGTGTGTGTGTGTGTGTGTGTGTTTGTCCACTGCAAACCCCAGGCTAGCTGGCCTGTGGCCTGTCTCTCCGGAGACCTCTGGTTTTGATGTGGGAGTTTAGAGATTAGAACATGGACCTTAACACTTGAGCATTTTACTCCCTGAGCCATCTCCCTAACTCTAGTTTGGCTTCTATCGGGTCTTGTATCATTACTTTAGTAGCCTCCTAGCTAATTTCCCTGTCATTGGTCTCTCTCCCTTTTTGAGACAGGGTTTCTCTGTATAGATCAGGCTGTCCTGTGACACAGAGAACCACCCGCCTCTGCCTCCCTAGTGTCAGGATTAAAAGCTTTTCACCACAGTGTCTGACTGCCATCATTTTTTCTTCCTTGAGTCTAACTTAGTCAACACTATCTCCTGATGACAGATACACAGTTCTCTGCCTTTCCACCTCAGGCTGGCATCTTCTGGTAACTGTTATTAGCATCACGTTCGATGGAGAGGGCGAGTGGACGTTTCATGTTGTCTTTCATGCAGAGTTAGCCTGTTCAGAGACTACCTATAGATGAAGAGCAGTTTAAGGATTTTTTTTCACCAAATACTATTCTAAACTCTTGATTTTAATAAAAGAAACAAGTGGGGCTGGAGAGCTGGCTCAGCAGTTAAGAGCACGGCTGCTCTTTCAGAGGACGCAGGTCTGAGGCCCAGCCCCCACACACAGCTCTGGTGGTGATCCAGATCTCCAGTTCCCCACACAGGCAAAACACCAAATGCACACAACATAAAAATAAGTAAATCATTTCAAAAGCCACCCACCCTCATCTGCAGGAACTCCTCACCTTCACCCCTCACTTTATAAAAGAAAAGAAATGAAAAAGTTCTTAGTGCTGCTACTGCAAACAGAATTTGAAATCCAGCAATTATTTAAATAATAAATTAAAAAATTAGTTTGCATCTTGGCGTATAGTTGGTAGGAATGGCAGCTTTTTTCTTTAAAGGTAATTGTTCATTTACCCAGATGCCTGGAGATATTTTTTTCCTATTAAGTAGTTGACTAGCACTGCAATCTATTTAAATTTTAAATTTCAATTATTATTGAAGTAGCCAGAGGCAGCTTTTTTCCTCTGTATTTTTAATTCCTAATGCTATAGCCATCTATCCGATGCATGTCTGTTTTGAAAAGCAATCCCTTTTTAAAATGTGCGCTTGTGCATGCACACAGAGGTCAGAGGTCAGAATCCCTTTTCCTTAGTTGCTCCCCAACTTGTTTTCTGAGACAGGGTCTCTCACTGGGCATGAAGTTCACTGATTCAGCCGGGCTGCGTGGCTGTCAAGAGCTCTAGGGCTCTGTCTTCCCATCTCTGCCTTCCCAGCGCTGGGATCACGGAATGATGCCATGCCTGTAGGCATTCGTGCCATCCTTTGGTCCTTTGCTTGCCCAGAAAACACTTTGCCAACTGTCCTTTCTCAGTTCATATTTATTTCCTTTGATGCTGATGTTTGAACCTTGAACCAAAACTTCCATGAATGCCAACCATGTTTTCTACCACTGAGGTACAACTTCAGTCCCCCTTTTAAATTTTTCTTTTTTAATATTTTGAGACAGCCTCACTATGTAGCCTTGGTTGGCCTGGGGCTTACTCTGAACACAAGGATGTTCTAGAACTCACAGAAATCTATCTGCCTCTACTTCCCTAGTGCTGGCATTAAAGGCATGTATCACCAGCTGTACCATCCAGATACTTTTTAAAAATATTTTATTATTTTATTTAAAATATATGAGTGTTTTGCCTGCATGTATATATGTGTACCATGTGTATGTCTGGTGCCTGTGGAGGCCAGAAGGGGATGTCAGAGCCCCTGTTGCATCCCCTGGCACTGGAGTTAGGGATGGTTGTGAGCTACCATGTGGGTGCTAGGAACTGAACTCTGGTCCTTTTGCAAGAGGAAGGAGTATTCTAAACCGCAAAGCCATTTTTTCCAGTCCCTATTTTTAAACATTATTTTAAGAAAGAGAAAGACTTTTGAGTCTACAAACTATATTAATATCATAAATGTAGCATATGATATTTTAGAACCCCATAAAACACATACTGGTCGTTAATAAGCAGTAGATTATAAATTCACCTGAGGAACTGATAATATGTATTCTAAAAGTGTCACCATTGTACCCATCTGCTGTAAAGGTTCAGAATCATCACTATAAAGTCACTGTTCTCTTGAATAGTGCATTAAAAATGACTCCAAGTAAATCTTGTCATTAAAAGCCAGAATTCCATTGACTATAAGAGAAAATATAGGACAAGTGGTATTAGCATATACCACTGAGAACCTGGGTTCAAGTCCTACCATTTACCAAAAACTGAGCAAAATGATGGCAATTTAGGCCTATTAAAATATATTGACAATCAGTGAGCTAGGGTGTAGTTAAGTGGCAAAGTAATTCAGCAACATTCATGAAGCCCTGAGTTTGATCCCAGTAAGGGAGGAGGAAGAAGAGGAAGAGGAGGAGGGTAAAACATTGAAAATCAAATATAAAATAAAGGCATTCTCTTAAAACAAAGTCTAATAATTGTAAAACGTGCCTTAAAGTCATACTCTTAGTCAAATGAGCTAATTAAACGCCACAGTGGAAAAGCCCATTAATACGACATTAAGTAATTAGTACATTTTATATTCCTACATAGGTCAGAATCATCAAACCATGAAACTGAATTTCTTCTCATTTCCCCGAAGACTATAAAAGATTTTAATTAATTGAGCTTTCCATTTTGAGAATTTCCTTGGTTTAAAAAGCTTTTTATTTTATTATAGCTTTTTAAAAGTGGTTGTCAAATAAATATTGCTTTCTCTGTTGCCTGGTAGTTTTTGTGGTTGATACAGACCATGGGAAATTATTATATTATTCAGCTCCTTCAGCATAGATGACCAGCTATGTTCAAACAAAGTACCTAATCATTTGACATTTTATGATATGCATAATTAACAGTAAATTCTAAGAAAATACAATTTTAAACTATTTTTAAAACAGTTACCATGAAGTTTATTGTTTCCTTACTACAGAAAGGACTTTGAATGATAAAATAATTTTACTATAATGGGAATATTTATTCATACAGATTTGTTATATGCCAAGCACTGTGCCAAATGCTGCTTCATAGAAATAAATAAGTATATTCCTTTTCTCACATAAGCAGTTTAAAGTCAGACCAGTGAGCCAGAGATATACTTCAGCATGAATGTAGTCAGTCGGTAGCCGTCTGTGTGTGACTGTGTGCTAAGCATCGCAGTGCTATTATTCTGTTTTACAAATAAAAGTCATTCCTAGACACTAGGTGATTTCTCCAAGGTCGTACACAATAAGTAAGAGAATCAAAACTGGATGTCTGTTGTGCCTGACTCTGAGGCTTGTTATCTTGCTGCCGGAGACACTGAGTGGACTTTGCCACCTCTGAACCTTATTTCGGCCTTCCAATTTGTTTCCTTTGGCTTTTAGAATAATGACTTGTAAATTTATGCACTTGTTCTCTCTCTCTCTCTCTCTCTCTCTCTCTCTCTCTCTCTCTCTCTCCCTCCCTCCCTCCCTCTCTCCCTCCCTCCCTCCCTCCCCCTCCCCCTCTCCTTCTCCCTCTCCCTCTCTCCTTCCCTCCCCCTCCACCCCACTTCTTCATCCTATCTGATACCTATATGTAAAGGTTTTAGAATTGAAGAGTCCCTAAAGTATACCCATTTCAACTATGCTTAAATAGTTTTTGCTTCCCAAAGATGTAAAGGGATAAAGTGATTTTTTTAATCCATTCCACTGTGTAATCATATCTTGCATATGATAGATGTCCAAAAATACTAAAATCCTCAGACCTGTATGGAGAAATGGAAGCACACTAAGATGCTGGTTGGATAAAAGGGCAGCACAAGATGGTGACTCAGGTTATAATCAGCACGTATTATTCATTAGTTTACTTTCTTCTCCTTCACAGTCCAAGGTCTCTCCTACTAGACGCATGCCCCAGAGGAGAGCCAGAAGTACCATGCCCTCCCACCACCCACACCGGTCTTTTCTGGTTTCCACATTAGGAACTGATCTCAGGATCTCACTTCCCTCTTTTGGGTCTGTGTGCACCAGGCATGCATGCAGTATAAGCAAAGCAGCATTTCTCCATGGTTTCTGCTTCAGTTCCTGCCTCCAGGTTCCTTTGTGAGCCCCTACCCTGACTTACCTCCATGGTGGCTTCTAACCTGTAAGATGTACTAAGCCCTTTCCTCCCCAGTTGCTTTTGGTCATGGTTTATCAGAGTAGCAGAGAAGCAAAACTATTACAGCCATATATGCAGCTAGAATAGGTTTACAAATAAAAGAGTCATTGCTAATAATCATAAATTTATTTTAATATAATTCTTTGATATTCATATAATTTTACCATTTACTAAAGATGAATGCAAATGAGCACACTAATGAGATGGATTGCTTATTTATTTTTTCATGAATAATTAAGTCCTCACTGAATATTTGATACTGCAAGACATAGAGCATCTTCAGCATTTTTCGCAGTTAATTGATAATTTGATTTTACAGTCATCCATGTTGAGGAGGCCACTTTGCATTCATATACAGCACAAAATGGCAGAGGTATATTTAGGGCTGTTTCCAAAATGGTTGACAATTCTCTCCTAATTACAAACCAAAATCCATTTAGTGATTTTTTATTAAACTCAAGTGAGCAATTCAAGCAGCTGTTTTAAAATCAAACATCCTTATACAATCCAGTCCAAAAATATCTGATACATTTGAGGAATGACTGCAGGAAAATATAAAAAGTCTTTGTTCTCAGCCGGGCGGTGGTGGCACACGCCTTTAATCCCAGCACTTGGGAGGCAGAGGCAGGCGGATTTCTGAGTTCGAGGCCAGCCTGGTCTACAGAGTGAGTTCCAGGACAGCCAGAGCTACACAGAGAAACCCTGTCTCGAAAAACCAAAAAACAAACAAACAACAAAAAAAAAGTCTTTGTTCTCTGCAATTAAACTGGTTTTAAAATTAGATGTATTTATTTATTTATTTTTGTTTGTTTGTTTTTTTCGAGACAGGGTTTCTCTGTATAGTCCTTGGCTGTCCTGGAACTCACTCTGTAGACCAGGCTGGCCTCAAACTCAGAAATCGCCTGCCTCTGCCTCCCAAGTGCTGGGATTAAAGGCATGCGCCACCACCGCCCAGCAGAGATGTATTTATTTTTAAAGCATTTGTATGTGAGTGTTTTGCCTGCATGTATGTATGTATGTATGTATGTATGTGCATCACGTTCATGCCTGGAGCCTGTGGAGGTCAGAAGATGTCATCAGCTCCCTTGAAACTAGAGCTATGGCTGGTTGACCTGGGTCCTCTATAAGAGCAACAACTCAGTGCTCTTAACCACCGAGTTGAGCCACCTCTCTAGCCTCCATATGTTCTTATAGGAGCAGAAAATGTTACATGTATAGTAAAAACAGTGCAGTTTATAATTTACAATTATCCCGACTCTAAGCTGGTGTTTCACAGTGTCTGTCGTTGGTGCTGTATGACTGAGGCATGCACAGTTTGTGCGAAGCATGCATGTTTGTGTGTTTAGAACCAAGGCGGAGGAGAAGCTGCATGATGTAGTACCCACAAATGCTTCCAGAAAAGCCTGGATTCATCATCCATTTGATTTTGATTCTTGGTCATTGTGTACTCAGAATCCTTTTATTGTTACCATCTTTTTTTTTTTTGTTGTTGTTGTTGTTGTGATGTCCATGTTTAGTTAAGTAACCCCATTAGGAGTTACATCCCATAGTTTAAGAAGCTTTTCTGTGATCATGGTGAACAGCAAAGTCCAAGAACTACTGCTTCATGGGGAACATAAGGATCCAATTAAATGTCTCATTTACATGAACTTATGGCTATGCAACAGTGTTATAGCTGTGCAACAATGTTACAGTTATGCAGCAACGTTACTAGCAAACTAACATTTAGTATCTGGTATAGTAGAAAATACAGGAAAAAAAGAAGATATTTATTCCTCCTGACAGAGATTTGCTATATAATTCTAGCTGGCCTAGTATTCGCTTCATATCCCAGATTGGCCTCAAACTCAAACTCAAAGCAGTCTTCCTTGCCTCTGTCTCCCGAGTGCTGGGATACAAGTGTGCATTACTATATCTAGCTCACAAGGAAATCTTTCTTTTTTTCATGTGTAGGTATACATGTAAGTGTGTGTGGGTGGGTGTAGATGCATGACAAGATGTTTCAATGTTTCTAAATGTAACTAGAGATCCCTGCTTAATATTTTGAAACTGTCTTTGAAAGCATAATTAGTGGTAAGTAATCTTGAAATACTGATGACAAATTTCTATGAATGCATTTAGTATAAAACACATTGGTTTTATAATTAAAGATTTTAAAGGAACTCACTGAATGTGGCACCTGTACATTCTAATATTGCTGTCTGCATAGACTTTAGGTATAATCCCCTATAGTAACATTTGTGGATAATATTATGTACTTTAAGTCATGTATTCTTTTTTTCAATTTTAGTTTCATGTGTGTTTGTGTCAGCATGCATGCCCTTATATGTATGTGTGTACATGCTGTGGTGTGCCTGTGGAGGAATGAAGAGAACTTGTGTGTGTCTTTTCTCTCTATCATATGAATTTCAGGGATTGAACTCAGTCATTGTTGGTGTGGGTGATTTGTGCCTTTTCCCACTAGGCCATCTTGCTTTCCCTGGAACGGTTTAATTGGATACTGAAGTCTGTGTTCCAGACAGCTCAGACGAGCACTGAATTACAGAGGACTGTAGAGCGGGAAAAGTTGGGAGTTGAAGGAGTGACAGAAAAGGCGTGGGCTCTGTGAACCTCAACCAGTCATTGCTGAGTGTGAGTGGCACTGGAGAGATGCTTCAGCGTTCGGTGCTCTTCTAGAAGCCATGGGTTTGATTCCCAGCACCTGCACAGCAGCTAACAACTGTCTGTAACTCCAGTTCCAGGGGATCAGAGCCCCCCCCCCTTCTAAGCTCTGCTGCACAGACATGACACATACATGTAAACTTTTAAATAAAATTTAAATCATGTGCCTCATAATAGCATGATTTTAATGGTTTCAATGGATGTTTACTTATTATTTATTTGAGGCAAGGTCTCTCTATCCCTGGCTAGCTTAGAACTCATTATGTAGCCCAGGCTGGCCTCAAACACAAGGCCATTCCTTCCTCAGCCTTAATTGCTGGCACATATCTCCCTATTAAAGAAAATATATGATCTAGTAAATTTAAACGAGTATGGCAGAATAGTGAGTTGTTATAATATTGAGTTATTTTTTTGGCAGGAAGGAGGAGAAGAAAGGATTTGCTTGTTTGCTTGTTTACAGTTCCAGAAGGACTGAGCCCTTATGGCAGGGAAGACATGACATCAGGCACGAGGGGCACAGGAGCAGGAACAGGAAGCAGAGGGACACATTTCACCTGTACACAGGAAGCAGAGGGACACATTTCACCTGTACACAGGAAGCAGAGGGCTTTCTGTTGAATTCTTAAAGAAAAAAAGGTCACTGAGATTTTTACATGACAAGCTTTTTGTTGTTTGGTTTTACCATTAATTCATTTGCTTTACATCCCAGTCACAGCCCCCAGAGCCTCCCAGCCCCGCCTCACATGACCCCCTCTCCCATCTCCCCCTCCCCTGATGGACACAGGGCCCAAGGCCTGCAGCATGCTAACGCTAATGAAGCATCGAGCTTCAGTTTTACCCAAGAAAGGGTGTTTCTTGCGGGCCTGGGCCTGGTCGCTCATGCTTGTAATCTCAGCGTTTGGGTAGGGGAGGAAGGAGGGCCATCCTTGGCTAGCATACTGATTCCGAGGCCCACTAGCTGCAGGAGAATTTATCAAAAACAAGCAAGCAAGCAAACAAAATTGTCTGAGTGTGTGGTACATATCTTTAAGCCCAGTGTGCTGGAGTCAGAGGCAGGCTCTCTGTGAGTTTGAGACCAATCTGGTCTACAGAGTGAGTTCTGGGCTGGCCAGAGCTCATCTTGTTTCCAACAAAATGAGACTACTTGGACATTAAATTTTGGTCTGAATTTTGTCATTTTATACAAAAGTGGGGAAAGAATGAAATTTTTTGACATAAGTATGAAAAATACCCTAAATATTTAAATATAAAAACCATGAAAATAAAGGATTTGGTTCTTACTGAAGCAGCATTTGCCAGGTGGGGAGGAAAAGTCAAGTCCGGTGTGTGGAGGTCAGAACCAGTGCCATTGGAACAGAACACGAGGCAATGATAACTGAAAGAATGTTCTAGATCCCAATAGAATTCAAAGTGCTACAGCGGGGCATGAGCCCAGGGAAGGCAAGAAATGTGTTTTGCTCGCTATCCAATCAGAGCCTAGGACCCAAAGGTTTATGGTAAGTACATGGCAACATTTTTTTTTGTTATAATATCTACATAACAATCCAATATGTGTTTTAAATAGCATTTTCCCCATCTAGGTAAGACTTGTACACATTTCAGGATTTTTTTGAAAGCACAACTGACAAGAACAGAAAAATCCCCCATCCCTAATCTCCAAAAGAGCCAAACCCAGCGGTACATACCTGCAATCCCAGTGCTGAGGCAGCTGAGGCAGTGGGACTGCCACAGGATGGAGGCCAGCCTGGGCTATAGAATGAGTGTTTAATAAGAAAGTAAGAAAAAAAAAAACCGGGGAAACAAAAATGTATGTGTGGGGAAGCTGGAGAGATGGCTCAGTGCTCTGCTCTCCCAGAGGTCCTGAGTTCAAATCCCAGCAACCACATAATGTCTCACAACCATCTGTAATGGGATCTGATGCCCTCTTCTAGTGTGTCTGAAGACAGTTACATTGTACTCACATACATGAAATAAATAAATCAAGGTTTTTAAAACATGTGGGAGGGGGCTGGAAATATGGCTCAGCAGTTAAGAGCAATTGCTGCTCTTCCAGAGGACATGAGTTATGTTCCCAGCACCCCGACAGGAGGCTGGAGAGAGTCTGCACCTCCAGCTTCAGGGACCCAACCAACACTTGCATAGTGCCTTCCTGCCTGCTTCTCTCCCGGGTTTGTGATGCTGGAAATCAAACCCACAGCCAAGGGCTTTCCCCAGTTACATCCTTTGCCTCACCCCACATTCATTTCTTTAGTGTGTGGTGGAGGTGTGCATGCTACAGGACACATGGAGGTCAGAGAATAACTTGTGGGAACCCTTTCTCACCGTGCTGTTTCCAGTTCAGAGCTCAGACTCCCAGGCTTGGCAGCAAGCCCCCTCACTGCCTGAGCCGACTCGCCTGCCCTACCTTCACTTTCCTCATGGTATATTTACAACACATGGGTTTTGTTTTGTTGGGTGGGTTGGAGATGCATTTTCTGAGAATAGGCCTCATGAGTGCTGCTGCCCCAGCTGTTTTGAATCCTGGAATTCCAGCTTCCATTCTCCACCTCACATCCCTGCTGGGCCTCAGGGCTGCCTGCTCACGCCTGGCATTGGATTTGTAATCCAGTTTGTATGGTTTTTCTCCTGTCGCTTGTGCCTTTGGAGTTGTTTGAGCACAAATCGACAGACTTCTCTCTTTCCTAAGAGCTGTGCAGCTGTAGTGCTTGAGCCCAGATCCGCGATGCATTCGAGATCATTTGTGTGTACTTTGCATGTGGATATCCAGTTGTCATAGCGAGATATGTTGAAAACGTTCTTTCTCTCATCCAATTGTCCCGACACATTTTTAAAAAACCAGTACAACTTTTAAATTCTTATTAAAAATTATATTTTATTATAAAACTAGGGTCAAAGCAGGGACAGCTGTGTGTAGTTCTACAACTCTGGACAACTTCATTTTGTGATCTCCTTTCAGTCATTTTTCCATAGACTTGAATTTTACAGAATTGTAATTATACTGTATTACATATCTTCTCCTTTTTGTTTGAATAATATGTTGTTGTATAATGTTTGATTTGTAGATTATATAGAATTTGGTAAATCAGTCTCATATTTTGAAAATCGGAGTTTACTCTTTTTTTAATGTAAAAAAATTTTGTAATTTTCATCTTTTTACTTAAGCTAGTCATCTCTCGTTGGATAATTTCCTTAGATAAATTTCTAGGAATATTTTTGGAAACATTGAAAGTAACTAGAGACTAGGAATATGATTTTGATTTTGAGAATTCTGGGAGAGAGAAGGTCTGTACCAGTTAATGTAACTGGCAACTGCTACTGTCCTTTGACTATGGCCCAGACAACATTCAGTATAGCTTTTTTTCTTTTTTGGTGTGTGTGTACTTATACTTAATTCTCACATAAATTCAATTAGATAAGAAGTTCCAGATTCAGAAAAGTTTGAAGCTTTTGCTCAAAGTCACTAGTAACTGACAAGATGGCAGTGTCTCTCTGTGTGTTCCTGGCTGTCCTGGAGCTTGCTCTGTAGACCAGGCTGGCCTTGAACTCAGAGATCTGCATGCCTGTGCCTCCTGAGTGCTGGGATTAAAGGCCTTCACTACCAATTTCCAGCTCCCGACTTTATTTTTTTTAAATGAGAGTCTAGGGACCGGGCGGGCCCTCAGTTGGTAGAGTGCTTGCCTTCTTCCTGGGCTCTGCCCCCAGCACTGTAAGCTGAGTGCAGCGGTGCACAGTGCACACCGAGAGCCCAGCACTTGGGTGGTTGGAAGCCACAGGATGAGGAGTTCAAGGTCACTTTTGCCTGCTTGGCATCTTGCCGACTTGGCATGCTTTTGAACAACCTAGGGCACATGAAACCCAGGTTTGAAAAGGCTAAAAACTGATTTTTCTTCCAAGATTTTGTAACTTACTACTCTTGGAATCCATGGATTAATAATGTATCATATTCCTATTGTGTAGCATTTGACAGTCCATAGGGTCTACAGAGCACACAACCAATACAGACATTATTTCACTCAATGGGTGAATGAGTAAAATCATGTGGGCAAATGCGGTGGTCTGAGCCCATGATACCAGCACTGATGTCAAGATTCGGGGCCAGCCTGGGCTACATAATGAACCTCTGTCTCAAAAAAGAAAATGGAAAATTAATTTGGAATCTTTAATACCTAGATGTAAACTAAATTTCTAGATGTATTTTTCTTTTTAAAGATTTATCTATTTATTATATATGTACACTATAGCTGTCTTCAGACACACCAGAAGAGGACATCAGATCTCATTACAGATGGTTGTGAGCCATCATGTGGTTGCTGGGATTTGAACTCAGGACCTCTGGAAGAGCAGTCAGTGTTTTTAACTGCTGAGCCATCTCTCCAGCCCCTCTAGATGTCTTAGTGTACAAATTGTACTACTTTGCGAACCAGTGAGAAGATGGCTCAGAGGATAAAGGTGCTTACCACGAAGCCTGATGTCCTTCCCTGGTGTCTGGCACCCCTCTTAACACAAAATAGATAAAATAAATATTGACTTTTAAAAGTTCTTGGAGCTGGAGAGATGGCTCAATGGTTAAGAGCATTTCCTGCACTCTACTATGTTCATAGCAGCCTTATTTATAATATCCAGAAGCTGGAAAGAACCCAGATGTCCCTCAACGGAGGAATGGATACAAAAAATGTGGTGTATATACACAATGGAATACTTACTATTCAGCCATTAGAAACAATGAATTATGAAATTCTTAGAGAAATGGATGGAGCTGGAGAACATCATACTAAGTGAGGTAACCCAGTCTCAAAAGAATACCCATGTTATGCACTCACTGATAAGTGGATATTAGCCTAGAATCTTGGGACACCAAAGACACAATTCACATGCCAAATGATGTCCGACAAGAAGAAAGGAGTGGACACTGGTGCTGGAAAGGATCAAAGCATCAGTGTAGGGGAATACAAGAACAGGGAAGTGGGAAGGGGTGGATGAGGGAGCAGGGGGAGGGAAAAGGGCATGTGGGACCTTTGGGGGGTGGGGAACCAGAAAAAAGGAAATGAAATGTAAATATAGAATATATCCAATAAAAAAAAAAGAGCAAGGACTGTTTTTGCAGAGGACCTGGGCTCCATGCCCAGCACTCAGACGGCAGCTCACTTCTGGAACTCCAGTTCCAGGGGCTCCCATATCCTCTCAGGACCTCCTCCAACACAGCACAGGACATGCATGTACACATACATACATGCAGGCAAAAGGCTTGTATAAAATTAACAATTATTTTAAAAATTTAAAATATAATCTCAAAAATTTTAATATTAAATTTCAAAATTTAAATTTTAAAAGAGGGAAGAGGTTTGAGAAATTGCTCAGTAGTTAAGAGTGAATGCTGCCCCAGTCAAGGTGGTACACACCTTTAGTCCCAGCTCTTGAAGCAGGCAGGTAGCTTGAGTTTGAGGCCAGCCTGGTCTACATAGTGAGTTCCAGGCAGCCAAGGCTACATAGTGAGACCCTGTCTCAAAACCAAATGAAACCAAAAGAATACTGCTCTTACAGACGACCCAACTCTTCTTCCCAGTACCACACCCCTTAGAAGCTGAACGAAACATTAAATCTTGATTGAGAAATCTTTAAAAGTTTTTGAAAAAGAACTTTTACTATTTTAAACAAAATAAACACAACAATATAAATTTTAATTTAGATGTCTGATTCATATATGATGTATTAAGTTATAGAGTTCAGGTGTGTTAGTAGCTGTTTCAATTGTAGAGTTAATATATGCTTTTATGATGATGAAAACCTCATAAGAATAAACCCAAACTTAAAAAAGAAATAGTAATTTTGAAATTTAATGGTTTTTAAGAATAGATTTTGCTGCATATAGAAATAAGTTTTCCTTAAACCTCGAAAACGCCAATCCTCTGTACAAACCCTTGTCAATTCCATTTTACAGTCTTCTAGTTCATCAGACTCTGTGAACCTGTCCCTTGATCTTCACCCCAAGAGTTAGACTATTTCCCCAAGATTAATAGTGACAGGGGCCATTTGTTTTCCATACAGAAGAAGTCTGTTTGGTCTTTCATGGTGGCCGCAGCTTCATGTGGAATCGTGAGGCAGGTCAGACACACCCACTCACTTCTCCCAGTGCGGGTGCTCTTGGTCCTTTTCATCTGGTCTTAGTTGATCCAGTTTCTTCTTCTAAATGACACTTCAAAGAAGGTTCCATTTGTCTATGCTCCAGTTTCTTGTTACTGTTTCTCTCTGTCCTTTATTAGGCTGCAGTTTCACCTGCTTCTGATGATCCCAGCATGTACATAGTGGATGGATGCTGAGTTCTGTTGAATGTGTCTTATGCACCTTTTGGGTCTTGGTATATTCTTGCCCCTTGTTCTGTTTCTAAGGTGAATTGCAGGTCCAGGGATACAACTCCGACACAGAATGCTTGCCCAGCATGCACCAGGCTTTTGGTTTAATCTCAGCACTGAGGAGAAAAGCAAAGAATATTGTTTTTTCATTTGAAACTCCTTGTGTAAGCCCCGTTAGTCACGATGATATATTATCCTTTCCTATGGAGCTCAGGCCTGCTGGTAGGGCAGTCAGTGCTTTTAGCTGCTGAGCCAGCTCTCCAGCCCCTAAAGACTATTTTATAATTTTGTGTGCCTGTGTAGAGTGTGTGCTCATGTGTGCGGGTGTGCTCAGAGGCCAGAAGAGGGCATCAGACTCTGTTGTACAGGACTGTCCTCCCTGCCAAACAACCCCATCTGAAGGAGTTCAGCTGTGCCTACTTACAAAAGATCACCCCAGCTGGGGATCCCTTTGCAGAAGGAGGGGCAGGGAGGTTCACCAGACTCTCATCTGAGTATCCCGCCACTCCAAACTATCTTTTGTATGCAATTCTATCCTAATTGCATGTGGTCTTGGGGATAGACTAGAGCGGACAGGCCAGGGAAGACTAGGGGAGGGCGGCCTCTTCTGTGCAGCTATAGGAGATCAATCTTCCCCACTGGTGAACAATTTCTAGTGTGGCCTTTGTGGGAGGGTAAAGACCCAAACTCCTGAAGGAACCTTTCACCTGTGCTGTGTAAGTAAGCTCAGTAAAAACTTCACTGATGCCCTAGGGTGGCCTTTGGTGGTACTGTATCTTGGTTTGTTATTGGAGGCTTATATCATCTCCCACGAGAAGGGATTTCAGAAGTTAACCCCTGGAACAGGAGGTACAGGTGCTTGTGGCTTGATGTGGGTGCTCAGAACTGAACTCAAGTCTTCTGCAAGAGCAGTACATGCTTTAACTGGTGTGTGTGTGTGTGTGTGTGTGTGTGTGTGTGTGTGTGTGAGAGAGAGAGAGAGAGAGAGAGAGAGAGAGAGAGAGAGAATCTTAAGTAGCTCAAGGCAGCTTTCATCCTGTTATGCAGTGGAGGATGACTTTGAACACTGACTCCTGCTGCTGTCATTGTCCACGAATGCCAGTGAGTGTTTTATTCACTGATTTATTGCTATGTGGACACACCATGACCAAGTCAGTTCTTAGCCTGACAGTGGTAGCACACACTTTTAATCCCAGCACTTGGGAGGCAGAGGCAAGTAGATCTCTGAGTTCTGGCCAGCCTGGTCTACCGAGTGAGTTCCAGGACAGCCAAGGCTACATAGAGATACTCTGTCTTGAAAAACAAAAACTGTTGAGCAGTGGTGGCACATGCCTTTAATCCCAGCACTTGGGAGGCAGAGGCAGGCAGATTTCTGAGTTCGAGGGTAGCCTGGTCTACAGAGTGAGTTCCAGTACAGCCAGGGCTACACAGAAAAATCCTGTCTTGAAAAACCAAAAAAAAAAAAAAAAAAAAAAAAAGGTTTGGAAAACAAAAAACAAAAAACAAACCAAAACAACAACAACCCTCTAAGATTCTAGGCCAGGCATTGGATTTTGAAGCCTCAGTACCCCAGCACCACCACCATGACACAGCTCTTCTCAAAAGGCCACACCTCCTAACCTTTCTCCAACAGTTCTATTAACTGGGACCAAACAATTAAACGAATATGGACCAGGGGTGCATTTCATCCGAACCGCCACAGCGAGCATCTGACCAGCTGAGCCGCAGCCCGTTCTCAGTGGCTTCTTTGTTTTAGTCTATCAGCATATTATAATTTTATTGACTTTGTTCAGTTGATCTTTTCAAAGTGCCAACTTTTGATATTGTTACTTTTCTATTTGCTTGATTTCTAGCCACTGATTGCTTGATTTATTTCACCATCTTACTCTTCTGCAACCCGACCCCAGCTCTTTTGTACCCTTAGTTATATCTTTGTTTTCATATATAAGCATTATAGTTCTATTTGTTCCTCTTTTTTGGAGGGGGGAGAGCTGTTGTCTCCAAGGCTAGACCTGGAACTTTAATTCTTCTGCCTCTGCCTCCTGAGTAAGGTTACAGGTTACAGCCTCACACCTGGCCCCATGGCACTGGTGATCAAACCCAGGGCTTTGTGCAGCTGAGTGGCGCTCTGCACCCCAGCCTTATGGACTGCATTTTAATTACTTTATTTCTTTAGGGAATATATTTAAAAATTTTTAAATTAACTTTTATCTTCCTATGTATGTTTGATGCATGTGTGTATGATTTTTGTGCAGGTAATACATGTTTGTACATCTGTGAGTACAGCCATGTTCATGCCACAGGGCATGTGGAGGACAATTTGCAGGAGTCAGTTCTGTCCTTCCACCTAAGCGTTCTGGGACTGAATTTCATCTTCAGACTTGAGCAGGTATCTATGCTCTGAGCTCTCTTGCTTGCTTCTAAGATGCGCACTTGCAACCCATATCTTCTCTTGGCTTCTATCCCAGCTCCTGGTTATCATCATTCCGTGGTTTCCATGAGCTTGGTAATTTTAGGATCTACATGGGAAGCGATTAGTACAGCCAACCCCAGCCTCAGTACCCACAGTAGATGAGTTCTAAGGCTCACCGTGGATGCCAAGATTCAAGGATACTCAAGTGGTTCATATAACGTGGTGTAGAATTTGCACATACAGGGCTTGCAAAGATGGCTCAGGGGATAAAAGCACTTTCTGCACAGGCCTGATGACATGAGCTCAGTCCCTGGAACCGGGTGGTGGAGGAGAGAACAGACTCTGAGAAGTTGCCCCTCCTCCACACATGAACCCTGGCATGTGCATGTCCCCCCCCACAGAGATGTTTTAAAGAATTCACAAACACCTGTTTATCTTCTTAAATACTTTAGATCATCTCTAAATAACTTTTAATAACGACACATGTAAATGTCATATAAATAGTTGCTAGACTGTGTCTGTGAGGGAACTGACAGGAAAAGCCTGTGAGTTTAATTTAAACTGATGATATTTGTCTTTCTGTGCAATGTCCTCAAGCTCATCCCTTTGGCTCCAAATAAGAGGATTTACTTCTTTTCGAGAGCTGGCTGCTGTCTTCTGGATATCCCCCACGTTTCTTTGTTCATCCAGGGGACACTGGTCTTCACGTCTGGCTGGTGTAAATATTCTGCACTCAACACGGGAACTCAAACATCTACACGAGATGCTGACTTCATTTTCTTTGGCTGTGCACCCAGAAGTGGGATTGCTGGATCGATCATATGATAGCTCTATTTTTGATTTAAAATCAATTGAGGAATCTCTATACTGTTTTACATAATGGCTTTGCCAATTTACATTTCCACCAGCCTTACATAAAAATTCTTGCCTAGTCCACCACCTATACAACACTTATCCTTTATCTTTTAATAATGGTGTTTGAACACCTTTGCGTATTCTTGTTGGCCTATTTATGTCCTCTTTAGAAATGTCTATTAAATCCTGTCCATTTTTCATAGGATGGTTTTTTTTTTTTTTTTGCTGTTCATTTGGATGAATTTCTTATATATTTTGGGGTGGCCATGATGGTGCAGTAGGCAAATACCAAAAGAGGATGAGAGACAGGATTTCAAATTTGAGTTCAGCATATGTGCTTAAGGTATTATGATCAATGTATGTATGTATGTATGTGTGTGTGTGTGTGTGTGTGTGTGTATGTATGTATGTATGTATGTTGTGAATGAGAGTTTCAAAAATGTCACGTGCAGCTGACGTGCTTTATATGTGCCTCCATTCATGGGTTTCTAGTCTGGGTGCTGTTGGCGTTTAGGACACTATTATTTCTTTGTTGTGGTACAATTGTATGTTTAACAACACACTTGTCCTGTACTTCCTAAATCCCAGGAGCACCTCTGTCTACTAAAATTTCTAAAGACAAATCTCCCGTTAGGTGATAATGATGGTTTAGCAGTAACCTGTATGAAGTACAACTATACAGAGAAGTAGAGATCACATCAGTAACCCTGTACTAGTGTGTTCTGTCTCCCCTTTCTTCTAGGTCAGCAGGACTTAGGGTTAAGTAATACACTAGCAAATGATGGGATATGCTTTCTGACTTCTGCTTGCGCTCTCTCTCTCTCTCTCTCTCTCTCTCTCGCTCTATCTATCTATATATATGTATATATATGTATATATATGATCATATATTCATGTGTATGCATATGTGTATGCATGTTAATTAGTATGCACACCCATATTGAGGCCAGAGGTCAACATCAGGATGTCTCATCTTCCTCAACAGCTTATCCAGCATATATTTAAAAAAAAAAAAGGGCTTATCACTAAACATGGAGCTTGCTAGTTTGATAGAGTTTGATAGAGTAGTTGACCAGCAAGCCCCAGGGACCATGCTGTGCCCAAGTCACTGGGGTCACAGATGTGCACCATTGCACCTAGCACTGACATAGGTACTGGGGATGCAGGCTCAGGTGCCCATGCTTATGTCACACCCAGCATTTTACCAACTGAACTGTCTCCATAGCCCTGTTTATTTTCTTGTTCATTTAAAAACATTCCCTTTAGCGTGTTTTAGGGAGTTGTATATGCAGTCACTCATTATTTTATATAATCAAAGAGATGGTAAGGAAAGGATGGTGCATTTCAAGTAAGAGTAGCTTTTGTGGGAGGCAGAGGCAGGTGAATCTTTGAGAGTTCGAGGCCAGCCTGGTCTTCAGAGCTAGGTCTAGGACAGCCAGTGCTACACAAAGAAATCATGTCTCAAAAAACCAAAAACCAAAAACCAAAAAAAAACCAAAAAAACAAAACAAAACAAAACAAAACAAACAAAAAAAAACCCCCCAAAAAACCCCAAAAAAACCCCACCACATACACACCCTCCCCCCCCCAAAAAAAAAACAAAAGAGAAAAAAAGAGCCAGAATTGTTATACAAAGAAATCCTGTCTCAAAAAGCCACAAAAGATTAGCTTTTCATCTTTCGTGTTATGACTCATTAAATTTCATTATTATAATCGAAATGTTAAATCTATCTACTTTCACCATCACCATCATTTCTCCTTGGAGGCAAGGTCTTGCTTTGCTGGCCAGGACAGCTGTAACCTCCAAGGCTCGAGGCTCGCTGTGCGTCAGCCTTCCGGGAAGCTGGACGGCTGGTACGGCCCCAGTACCCAGCTTTGCCGTCTTTGTCTGAGCGCCAATTTGCTCAGACATGAGAACTTTTTGAAGCAAACCCTGGAACAGAAGCTTCTTGCCACTTTCTTGGTGCTGTTGTTTTGCAGTGTTGAGGACCGACCCAAGGCCTCTGGTGTACTAAGCACATCACCGTGTCCTCAGATCCTTGCCACCATCCCTTAATGATGCCATTGTCCGAGCAAAGATAAACAGACGACTTGTTTACTGATGGGATTGCTGGAAAATATTCTGAATTAATGAGCACGTAGCTTCCCAACATAGCCTTGGAAGCTAGTCTGTGTCATTTTCAGTCTTCAAAAGTCTGGGAAAAAATTAACCTTTAGTATAAAGAAAGCAAACCTACAGCTGTGATTTCTCACCAATTCACCCCTTTGCCCCTGAATTTTTAGACATGGTCTTACTCTGTAGCCCACGGAGCCTGGAAACCATTATGTATCCCAGCCTCATGGTGATCCTCTTGTCTCAACTAAAGCCACAATGTTGGACTTGTATGATTTATTTCAATATGAATCCAGACTAGCGCTGGTAAACTATTTTTTGTCTCTTAAATTGATGATTCTTCTACCTCATCCACAAAAGTTGTGATTATAGGTGTGCACCATCATGCCCAGCCCTAGTATTGTAGTAGTGAGGTTTAGACTGTTCTGATAAATTATTATATCAACCCTGACAAATTGTTCTTGTAAAATAAGCTCAATTTGTCACACAAGAGATAGACTAGGGACAGGGGCTAGGGACACTTGGTTCTTTTCCAGGAGACTTAAATTCTGTTTGTAGTTCCTATATTAGATGGCCTGTAACTCCAGCTTCAAGGGGATCTGATACCTCTGTCCTCCCTATAGGCGCTGACACCTATGTGCACATACACACAATTAAAAATATTAAAAGCTGGATTCCTATGTTCTCACCACTAAGTGACTGTGGGACAACTCTCTTCAGTTTCCTATGGTTCTATAGCCCTATGAAGCTAAAGCAGGAGAAAGACCATATCTTTTCTATGTGGAGTTGCCAGCTTTCTCGGGGAGGAACATGCTTCTAACTGTGCATGAGGATAAAGGTGAAGGTAGCTTATCACAAGTAAAGATTTATTTTTATGAGAAATTTTATTTTTTTATTAAAATATTTATTTATATTCCAAATGTTGTCCCTCTTCCCAGTCCTTCCTCTCAGAGTTCTTTGCTCCACCCCCCTTAGCTCTAAGACAGTGCTCCCCACCCACTCACTGCACACCCACACCCACCTCAACCCAGCATCCTCCTCCTGTGGGGTATGGAGTCTCTCCAGGATTAGGTGCATCCTCTCTCACTGAGGCCAGACAAGGCAGTCCTCAGCTACATATGTGTCAAGGGCCACAGACCAGCTCATGGATGCTCTTTGGTTGGTGGCTTAGTCTTTGGGTGCTCTGAGAGGTCCAGGTTAGTTGACACTATTGTCTTCCTATGGGCTGCCATCCCCTTCAGCTCCTTCAGTCCTTCCCCTAACTCCTCCATAGGAGTCCCCGACCTCAGTCCAATGGTTGGCTGTAAGTATCTACATCTGTCTCAGTCAGCTGCTGGTAGACCTCTCAGACGACAGTCATGCTAGGCTCCTGTCTGCAAGCACAACATGGTGTCAGTAAAAGTGTCAGGGTTTGGTGCCTGCTCATGGAATGGATTCCAAGTTGACTGGTCACTGGATGGTCTTTCCTTTAGTCTCTGCTCCATTTTTGTCTCTGCATTTCTGAGAAATGACTTTTAAAAAGCTATTGCTGGGGGCTGGAAGATGGCTCAGTGGTTAAGAGCACTGACTGCTCTTCCAGAGGTCCTGAGTTCAATCACAGCAACCACATGGTGGCTCACAACCATCTGTAATGGGATCCAATGCCCTCTTCTGGTGTGTCTGAAGACAGTGACAGTGTATTCATATGCATAAAATCAATCAATAAATCTAAAAAAAACTATTACTGACATTTTCCTTCATTCCTTTCTCCTTCCCTCCACACCTCTCTCCCTTCTTTCCTCCACCCCTCTCTCTTTCTTCATGAGACAATCTCATGTGCCTCATACTGTCTTCACTTGACCGTCTTGACTCCATTCTTAGCACCCTGCACTCTTTTTAGAGAGGTTGTATGTGCCTGGTGCTATTTATATGTTTATTTTGAGATTTTTTTTAAAATGATGTGGTATGTGTGTGTATGTGTATGTGTGTGTGTATGTGTATGTGTGTGTTGTGTGTGTGTGCTCATGACTTTGTTTTCATCACATGCTTGCAGGAGACTATGGAGGCCAGAGAAGGGCATTGGATACTCTAGAACTGCAGTTACAACAACTGTACCTCAGTAATAGAGTACAGGTTTCAGCCACCAACCATGCTTGAGAATATGTGTCTGGTGTTCCCAGCCTTCCCCTCTTCAGAGTTTCCTCTGTATTTCTGTATCCACCAAGAGAAAATATTGAGAAGAACAGAGGGGGAAGGGTATGAAGTCAAAGTACATGGTATGCTTGTTGGAAAAGTCTGTTAAATCCAGCACCACATTTTATGAACATATATGAATAGAATGGGGTATGATGTAGTCTTAGGAACCACTATAGTGGAATTATTATGAGTAAGGGGACTAGGCATGAGCAGTCTCCAAGATCCTAATCTGTAGATTTGCCAGCTCTGCTCTGTGCTGCCTTGGGCAGTGAGCTGACTTCTTTGAGCCTCTATGTCCTCATCTATGAATAAGAAGGTCAGGTTACCAGGAGCGTTAAGCGATTTCTATGCAAAGCACCTAATGTGATGCCTGGTATATGGCAAGTATTTGCTACAAAAATCTACATACAGCATGCTTTAACAATAAGACTAAAGATAAAATGTACTAATTTAAAATTTACCTCAATAAACTGAATCTTTTTGTTTGTTTGTTTGTTTTTTGGTTTTTTTGAGACAGGGTTTCTCTGTATAGCCCTGGCTGTCCTGGAACTCACTCTGTAGACCAGGCTACCCTCGAACTCAGAAATCTGCCTGCCTCTGCCTCCCAAGTGCTGGGATTACAGGTGTGCGCCACCACCGCCCAGCTAATTGAATCATTTAAAAACTAATAATTAGATTTAAAAAATAAACAACAGTCTATTTTATGTGTTTTATGTTAATTAGTATGTACTTTATATTAATTAGTAAATGTAAAAATAATTATTTTTGGTGACGTTGTCAGTGATTTAAAGTTGATGCTTTGGCGAGTTATATGGGCATGCTTGGTCAAAGCAAGATGAATTCTGCTGAAAACAGGCAGAATTCCTGTGAAATGGGTCAGTTTACCTGGCATCTGCCAGGACAGGCTGAGAGAGGGGACAGACAGGATTGACGGAGGTGCCTCATCTAATCGAACACTTTACTTTTTTGCAATTTATTTAACATAAAGGGCTACCTTTTAAAGGTGACTAAAATTAACTATACAAATAAGCAGAAATTGCTTTATAAAAGGAAAACCAAAAATGTTACTTTCTGTAGAAAACTCATAGTCCAATTTTATTCAGACCAGAGGGGAAAAAAAAGAAAGTTTGGAATACATTAAAGGAAACTCAGCTGTTGGTTTGGGATGTTACAGCTGGAGCCAGGCAGGCAGTGAGGACCATCTGCTGATACAGTTGACTTGCTACTACATTGCTTTCTGTTCTCCGAGTTCTGCAGTTCCGTTCTAGAACAGTCCTTACAGCATCAGGCATAACACTTCACACCACTGGATTTCTTTGATTATTTGGGCTTCTTCCTATTCAGTTAAAAAAATGTTTTTCCGTACTGGGAATCGAACCCAGGGCTCACATATGCTAGGCAAATGCCCTCTAGCTGCTGAGTTACTGCCCCAGCAACATTATTTCTGTTCTCGAAGCCCACCTAAGGAGTTTCCCTTGGATGGTATTAGCCACACCCTTGTGTGTCACACTAAGCAAAACTTCAGTGCCTGCGCACTTTACAGGCAGAGAAAATTTAAAAAGTGTACCTTGGTCAGCTTTCAGCAGGAATTCTTGGTCCCAAACAGGAAGACCACAGTTGGTTTACTGTTGTTGTTTTAAAGTATTTGCTTTATTTCTTAAATGGTGGATATATGTGTGGCTATGTTTTAAGAAGAACAGAAATTACTAGAGGCTGTGAACCACATGGGTCTTGAGAACTCAGGAGTCATTGCTCCAGCCCTATTGTGTTTTTCTTTTTGTTTTTGTTTTTCTTTTTTGATAGGGTCCATACTGTCAAAGGCTGGCCTGAAAGTCAATATGTAGCTTAGACTAATTTCAACTAATTCAACTTGCAGTGATCCTCCTGCCTTAGCCACCCAAATAACTGACATTAAAGGGTCAACCATCATGCCAACCTCCTTTTTGTGATTTTGATAGTGAATTTGTTTGTTAATACTTTATCTTGAGAATATTTTTCACATTTTGCTAGCATTTTAGGTGACTTATCTTGGTATGTTTTTTCTCCAGAGCAAATTAGTGGTCTATTGGCTTGGAATATTTATAGTTTATAGCTGTATTTAGAGTTGATTCACTAGGGAGAAAATTGGAAGACTTAAATATCTATAATAACGTAATTGGGAGTCTGCCTTTTAAAATAGAAAATTTAAATTCATCTTTTGCATTACGGTGTCAAAAATGGTGATCTTTGTCTGGGTTGTTTTTCATGTTCAAAGTTTATTATTTTCCATGCACTGTGCAGTCAGAATTAAGTTGGTAGGAAAAAGTGAAGGCATTGCTAACTGGTGTCTGAAACTGTAGGTGTCCATGTGACTCACATGTCCCTTACCTGTTACTGTAAGGTGTTACTGATTATTGACTAACGGGCACAAAGTGAGTGGGTTCCCGCTGCTCCTCTGTCCTGGTTTGTTTTATGCAACTTGACATAAGCTAAACTTGTATGCAGTGAGGAAACCTTAATTGAGAAAACGCTTTCATAAAATTGGGTCGTACGCAATCCTATAGGGCATTTTCTTAATTAGTGATTGATGAGGAAGGGCACAGCTCACTCTGGGGGGTGCCACCCAGGCTGGTGGTCCTGGGGTCTAAAGAAAAGCAGGCTGAGCAAGCCATGAGGAGCAAGTCAGGGAGCAGCACCCTGCCATGGCCTCTGTATCAGCTCCTGCCTCCAGGTTGCTGTCCCAGCTTCTCGCTTCGGTTTCCCTCAGTGCACTCAACCCTTTCCTCCCTGAGTTGCTTTGGTCATGGTGCTTCGTCACAGCAGTAGACCCTAACCAAAGCATCCTCGAATGCAGTGCTCTCAACTTTCCTAGTGCTGCAACCCTTTAATACACTTCCTCATATGGTGAACCCAATCATGAAATTATTTCATTGTTACTTCATAACTGTTATGAATCTTAAAGTAAATATCTGATGCACAAACCCCCAAGGGGTTGGGACCCACATATCCAATGGCATAATTTTATTTTTGTGGTTTGCATCCTTACCAATAACTCTAGTACTTGGTAGGCTGAGTAAGGAGGGTTGCCGTGATTAGCCTGGGCTATGTAACAAGCCCTCACATCTAAAGACAAACAAAAAGACAGAAGTTCCCCCAAAACAAAGAAAGAGTCTAGCATGTTTATCCTTTGTTGTTAAAAGGTAAGGAAACAAAGACAGGACAGATGTCTCAGAATACCATCTTATTTTTGACTCTCTAAGCTCCCTAAGATGGGGACTTTATAATGTAATCTGTTCAAAAACTCTGATTGAGCCTGTGGCAAAAGCCGTGCTTGACAGATTCCCACTGTGTGGAAGGAAAGTGCTGGGGATGGAGCTGTTTTACCTCCTTTGCTCCAGCTCACCTCAGTGGAGACATGTTTTTCTTAAATTGTTTGAGGGATAAATTTTTGTCTTAACTATAAATAGCACACATTGTTTTATTCTGCAGGTTTCCTCTTGTCTTTTTTTTTTTTTTAGAAGCAAGCAGACTATAAATCATGAAAAAAGAAATGTCTCTTCTCTTGTGTAGCTCAAGTTCTGTTTTTTTTTTTTATCGTTTTTTTTTTTTTTTTAAAAGACAGGGTGTTCCTGTGCAGCCCTGACTGTCCTGGTTGGTGTAGACCAGGCTGGCAGACACCTCACGGAATTGCCTGCCTCTTCCTCCTTAGTGCTGGAATCAAGGGTGTGCACCAGCACACCTGGCTTCTTGTAGCTCAGTCTTAAAGCCCAAAACAGTGTTTGCCTTAGACCTGCATAATTGGTGACTCAGCCAGTGAGGAATAAAAATTTCTTTTTCTTTTTTCTTTTTTTAAAAAGATGTATTTATTTATTATATGTAAGTACACCATAGCTGTCTTCAGACACCCCAGAAGAGGGCATCAGATCCCATTACAGATGGTTGTGTACCATGTGGATGCTGGGATTTGAACTCAGGACCTTGGGAAGAACAGCCAGTGCTCTTACCCGCTGAGCCATCTCTCCAGCCCTGAGCCATCTCTCCAGCCCTGAATTCTTTATTTTTGATGCTGAGCAGGTTCCCCCGCGAGCCTCTGGGCTGCTCCCCAGAAAAAGGCTTCTGAAAGTGGCTTCTAAAATGTGCTCATTTGCTTTGTCCCCTGTTTAACTCTTTCTCTCCCAAAGAACACTTGTTCCTTCTTATGGCGGGGGCTGTTTTTACCTTTTATTTCTTATCTTTTTTTTTTTTTCTCTAAATCTTCTGGCGCCAGAAGGTTTTCGGATTCTCCAAGATAACCTTTCTTGGCTGGAGTGTACAACGGGGCTTTCAAGCCTCATTCTCCTGAAAACAACTTGGAGTTTTTCTTACCGTCATGGAAATTTTATGTGGAGAAACGCCCAACCTAAGAGGACTTAGGAGGAGATTACCGTCTTTGCGGAAGGATCTTAAGATGTCTTTCTGGATCATTCGCTTTCTGATATTGCCAGATTGTCCCTTATCCCAATGAAAACAGATCTAGGAGACTGTACTGTAATTAGCTAATTCTGTCACTCCTGCCAAGACAGTGAAGGTTCCTCACTGTGAACACATTCTGCTGCCAACAGCTCAACTGGAACATTGTGTTTATTTATGAGGGGATCTGAGTGTGAACAATTTGGCTTCAAGATTAAATGAGGGAATAGGTTATATTGATAAACCTGATGTAATATTAGTCTTTTAAAGGAAAATTGCAGTCACAAAAAAAGGAGCTCACATGTAAAGTAGTGAACATCACAGAAATCAAAAACTCTCCTTCATTTACAAGAGTTCCTTGCTTTCATCCCTCTTGCCTTCGTGAAAGCAGACAGATGTACTGGAGCCAGTCTACCTTGGTATGATAACAGCAGGTTGGAACTCAGTGCAGAACTCAGTACAGCCCCAGGCAGTCCAACTCAGGGATATGTACTACACATGAGGAAATTTGATGGCCTCTCGTGGGACATCTAGTGCATGCATCAAAAGTCCCTCCGTCATATAAAGGAAGACTACGCAGAGCTGGGCATGCTGGCACGCACCTGTAATTGTAGCACTTGGGAGGTGGGAACGTGAGGACCAGGAGTTGAAGGCTCTCCTTAGTTATAATGACCTACAGAGTTTGAGACCAGCCTGGGATACCTGAGACCCTGTCTCAGAACACCAGAAAGAAAAGGGTATGTGTGACAGAAGTGGGACTAGATCAGTGAGTCGTGGAACTAGAAGAGTGCTCGCTCAGGCAGCACACTTACTAAAACTGGAACCCAGAGAGAAGATTAGCATGGCCCCTGAGCAAAGGAAGACACGCAACTCTGTGAGTGTTCCATATATTTTTGAGATTGAAATAAAACTTATCTGACAGTATATTTTAACTCCGTAGTGTATTTTGCTAATAGAATTTAAAATAACAGATATTTTATCAAGTCTTTTTTTTTTTTTTTTTTTTTGGTTTTTTTTCCGAGACAATGTTTCTCTGTGTAGCCCTGGCTGACCTGGAACTCACTCTGTGGGCCAGGCTGGCCTCGAACTCAGAAATCCTCCTGCCTCTGCCTCCCAAGTGCTGGGATTAAAGGTGTGCACCACCACCGACTAGCATCATTTTTTTTTTTTTTTGGAATGTCATTATCATGTTCAGTGTTTCCCCCCCACCCCCGATTTGTTTTTAATCTAAACTGATTTTTCACATTTTGGGTTAAAATGCTTGATGGTTCTATAACAGGAAACAGAAGGTGCTGAATGCTGAGCAGGATTTTCAGTAACAAAGGAGGGGTAGGAGGGACCAATGGACACTGGTTAGAAAATCAGAACTTGGGGCTAGAGAGATGGCTCAGCTGTTAAGAGCACTGACTGCTCTCCCAAAGGTCCTGAGTTCAAATCCCAGCAGCCACATGGTGGCTCACAACCATCAGTATAGCTACAGTGTACTCATATACATTAAATAAATAAATTAATTAATTAATAAAAGAAAATCAGAACTTTGAGGGATAGAGGAGGCCCTGAGTCCTGAATGGATCCATGTGATTGGCACGGGTGTGCCCATATAAAGGATGGAGACGGACCTCAGACCCATGGCACAGGGGCAAAGCCTAACCCCTGGGTGAGGCTTAGTGATGGCAAAACCATGTGGATGTTGATAGTGTGGTGGACAGAAAATGTCCACCGTGGTTTTCTTCTTTGGGGTGTTTATGACTTGAACACGCTCCTTAACAGAAACTGCTCCTACTGAGATTAGCTAAACCCACTACCTCCGTCAGCTGTGTACCAGGAACCCTGCCTTTTTGGTCAGCTGAATACCATGAACCCCGCCTCCTTGGTCAGCTGTATACTAAAGCCCCGCCTCCCCGTTCAACTGTATATTATGAACCCCGCCTCCTTGGTCAGCTAAACCCTGATCTTCCCGGATCCAGCTTTTCCAGGAGCCCAGAGCTCCCGATCCCGGCTTTTCTCCGTCCATGTGTCTGAGTCTGTTATTTCTTTCTTTTCTTGCTGCCCCAGCAGGTCAGGTCTTCGGAGTTGTGTATGTCGTGACAGAGAATGAAAAGTTTGTTGGTCGTTTCCCACCTGTCGTCCAATTACCTGAGAAGCTCCAGGTGCTCATTGGAACTCAGGAGTTTGAGACTAGCCTGGGCAACATACCAAGAACCCATCTTAAAAATAAAATCAAATATAAAATTTAAGTTGATTCTAGAAACAGTATCATTCTAATGGATGGAAGAAAGTGGGGGTGTGATTGGGAAGCTCTTGCTTTGAGATAAAATTAGATGTGGCTGCATGCATTACTGACATCAATTCTATGTAAGGATAAAGGAGAATATCAGGTCAGCCTGTTTTGGAATATAACAATTATTGAAATGATAAGGATTTGTATAGTATTTTCATGTCCATATTTGAGAATTATAACAGTTCTGGAAGGCATTTATTACAGGTCCCATTGCATTCATGCCCCTGTATGATTTCCTTCGGAAAGACTGGGATTTGGAAGCATGGCCCCTTACAAGCAGTGTAACCCGGGACACATTCCTAGTACAAGACTGAATCTCAGTCTTGTATGCCATGCACTCTAGCCAGTGAGTTGTTTTCAGGGCCACTGCATAGGCTCAGTGCTGCCTTCTTCTGGAGACAGCTGTCATACAGGTCAGGACCTGTTAGGCTTTCTATAGAGAGCTAGCAGTAAATACTACAGGCTTTGCCTGTAGTACAGTAGCCACAAGGTACTACAACTCAAAATTGTCCCTGTTGCACAAGACATCCAATGTGTAAACCTATGAGGATAGGCCTCCCTTCTCGGTCTCTTTTGAGATGGTGTCTTGCTAATGTAGCCCAGGCTGTTTCCCACCATGCCTAGCTTTATGGAGTGGTTAGATTCTAAGAAGATATCCATTCCTAAAAACGGAGGCAGGACTGAACCTTCTGAAATTTGATAATCACACATGGATGGTAAACCTGTGAGTTGTGTAGGCCTGTGTGGTGCTGGTTATCTTAAGAAGGAAAGTTACAGGATCCATAAGATGTAGTGATTTTCTAGCCTCTCTCATGTGGTTCCTGCAGGATTAAAGCTGGCCAGTGGATTCGTAAGCAAGCCATTCAAAGCCTTCCCTTTAACTCAGAATTCTCAGTCGGAAAATAAAAGCCATCGTCTATCAAATCAACTATAATTAGGTATGTGAGTAAGAGCGATAATATGTGGATGTTGTTCTGGATTTCTTAAAGGCGGGCTAAGTAGAAATTATAGCTGAGATGGTTGTAACTGAGCAGCACACCACAGTCACATCCTTAAATACAATATGACAAGGAACCTACAGCCTAAACACTGGACTGCTCCCTGTCTCATGACAGTGATTTGGTCTTTTGTGCAGACTTTTTTTTTTTTTTTTTGAGACAGGGTTTCTCTATGTAGCCCTGGCTTCCCCGGAACTCACTCTGTAGACCAGGCTGACCTCTGCCCCCCGAGTGCTGGGATTAAAGGTGTCTGCCACCACTGCCTGGCCAGACTAGGATTTTTTTTTTTTTTTTGGAGGAAATATGTATTGCTTTGGAACTTCTGCTTTGAAGAATTATCATATAGTGATAATGTTATATTGATTTGTCCAGATCCACATAATTTCTGACAGTCTGGCATGATTTCATTCTTGAAATGATTACTAATAAAAGTCATTCATATTTTACTAGTTGTACTTAAGAACTGGGCTGAGGGGAACTCTTTAAATTAGTTAGGTCCCTGTTAGCACTCACTGTCCCTCTATCTGCTTGCTTGCTTGTTTGGAAAGGCTTATTCTAGCTCCCAGTTCTAGAGATTTCAGTCTCTTGGCCCTGCTGCTTTCAGGCCATGAGGAGTTAGCAGTCAGGAATGGATACAGCATATGGTGGTGGCTGCTCCCCTCAAAGGAGCTGGGAAGGGGGCGGGAAGCACAACAGTTCTAGTTCTTTAAATATTTCCTGGGAATTTTTTTGTTAACCTCAGTTATTTGAAAAGCTTGCTTATTAGAATATTAATGGAAGCTGATTTTTACTAGGGCAGTGCTGACACTTGGTCCTCAGGCTTGGAGACAAGCACCTTTACCCACGGGGCCACCTCGCAGGCCCTTGATACGTCTTTTGGGTCTTGATTGAATAATACTTAATTGATTCTTTTAGAACATCATTGACTAATCCTACCAAAAATTTCCATTGTAGGGTTAGTTATAATGTTGTGTTGTCATAATGAGTTTATTCATCAACTCTTTTTTGTTTTGTTTTGTGTAGCCCTTGGTTGGTCTGGGACTCATTATTGTAGACCAGGCTGGCCAAGAACTCATAGAAATGCCAGCCAGCCTCCCTAAAGGTCTGTACTGTCACATCCAGATCATTCATCCACCCTTAGTGACAAGACACCTTTTGTGGTTAACGTGTCAGTATAGAGTAGGATTTCTTTCTTTTCTTTTCTTTGTTTGCTTGCTTGCTTTGAGACAAGGTCACTCTTTTGTCCCAGGCTCTCACCCCCTTTGATTTGCTTATGTATGGATTTGCCTTTCCATGCTCTGAGTTAGTCCTTAGAAATTGAATCAGGCAATTTTTATCCCAGCTTTCCATGTGTTCTCAAGGTCTCCCCATGTTGTATATTTGTTAGGGCTTCTTCACTCTTTTTCACTCCCCTCTTCCTTCTCCTTCATTTCTCCTGCTCCTTGCCATTTGTTTATTAACTCTCAAACCGGAGGCCCAGCAGGTCTCAAGCTTGCTGCAGTCCTCCTGAGCTGGTGGGATTGCAGACATGCGCACCATGCCCAGCTTTTGATTCTAGGCAAGCACTCTCCACCAGAGCTGCACGCTTACCTCAGAACGCTGCTTTTAGGCACTGGTCTGATCCCTTGTTTTCGGTTCTTTTGGGTCTATGTGTAGGAGTAAAATTACACAGTCTTACATGATGATTTTATGCCTAGCATTCAAAAAACCACCAACCTTTTCCACAGCGGTACACATTTTAATTTAAGAGTTCAGAACCTTAATTTTAATTATTTTTTAGACAAGGTCTCAGGTAGTACAAACTGGGCTTAAACTGACTGTGTCGGGCAGGGTAACCTTGAACTTCTTTCTACTCTCGAGTCCACCTCCCAGTGCTTGGATTACAGGTGTGTGCCATCATGCCCAGTCCGCAGGGCTGAGGTCAAGCTCAGAGCACCATCCGTGTTGAACATGCACCTTACCACTGATCTGTACCCCCAGCGCTAGAATCTTAGGGGTTTGTTTTTGTTTTGTTTTTCATTTTTTCAAGATAGGTTTTCTCTGTGTGGCCCTGGCTGTCCTGGACCTTGCTCTGTAGACCAGGCTGGCCTCAAACTCAGAGATTCACCTGCTTTTGCCTCCCAAGTGCTGGGATTAAAGGAGTATGCCACCCCTGCCTGGTGGAATCTTAGTTTTAAATGTCAATTATTTATTTTAAGATAAGAAATGTCTTAGGATTTCACAAATTCTGTCTGGAGACAATAGCATTTCTAGCGTTGCCCTTTTAGAATTTTCTTTTTCATCTTTAGATTTAAAACATTCAATACTGATTTCTTTGGCATGCATTCACTGAGAAGCCAGAGAGATTTTTACATTCCAGCAGCATGGGAAACATGCTAAAAATAGATCACGGCACTTTCCAAACGAGTTAACACTCAGGGCTCCCAAGCAGTCTCAAACTCACACGATGACAAAACACTGGAGTTTTCTTTTCCTTATAAGAAAAAGATTTTAAATTTTATCTATTTCATGTGTGTTGGGGGTTGGAGGGCATGAATGCCATTTCCCTTGTGTGGAAGTCAGAGGAAGGCTAGTCTTTTCTTTTCCCTATCTAGGTTCTGGGGATCAAACCCAGGTCATCAGGGTTGGCCCAAATACCTTTCCCTGCAGTGCCATGTTGTTGACTCTAGATTTTTTTTTGTCTCCTACAAAATGCGTATGTTCCTAAATAAGTGTAAACTATAGTGGTTTCCCAAGGTTAAATCTGCACTGTGTGCAGTCTGTTATCAATATCATGGTTTGAAAGTAATAACATTGAGATGGGCCTGCTGGTAGAATCCCAGGACTTGGCAAGACTGATGTAGGGGTAGGCTTGTGAGCTCAGGGCTAGCCTGGGCTATATAGCAAGTTTATAGCAAGTTTAGCCCTGTTTAGGTTGGGGAAGAGCTGGTACAGGAAGGGAGAGGGAATGGAGCGATGGGGAAAACAAGAATAGAACAGGGAGAAGAAAAGAGAGGAGGAAGAAGGGAGGGAAAATGGGGAGAGACAGAGATTGCTAAATAGGAAAGCAGACGGTGTTGCTGAACAGGAAAAATGGAACATTGATTAGCAGGGAAAGTTGTTTAGGACTTAGCATTCACCTGCTCTTCTGCTAACTAAGCACCACAAACCCACGATCCAATTTAATCCCTCAACCCATATTGAGTGAAAGCTCTTTCTCTGCTGTGCAGGTGAGAAACAGTGCTCACAAAGACATGTTATCTAAGGTCGAGTCAAGGAAAAAGCAGTAGGTCTGCCTTTAGTTTATAGCTCCGTTAAGTTTATTTAGTTACACTTGTTGGCCCTGATGAAGGTAATATCTTTAATCCAGTGTGGAGTTCACAACAAAGATGAGCCCATACATTTAATATTGTATGGGCACATTTTTTAAAAAGGCAATTGGACTTTCATTAAGGCACTTTGAAGGCTGCTTACTCCCATATCTGAGCTTTAATTGGTGTAAGCTGTAATATAGTCACCAGACTCACTATTTCTCAGTACTCTAGGAACCAGCAGCTCAGCTATGAACCAGTGGTAATAGCTCAGCCAGGTCCTGAGTGAAGCCCACTGCTGACACTTGCCGTTTGCTTTTTGTTATGGATTCTACTCTCCCCTGCTTCCTTGAAACTTGGTGTTTTCTGGAAAAATATCTTCATGTCAGCCTCATAGAGACAGGAGTCTTTGAACTGGTGGTACAATGTTCAACAAAGGTTTGATGAACAATACACGAATGCATTGCTTTACTTGAGGTTTTAAATTAGCACACCAGGTTATGGGCTTTATTGTGGCTTTTCCAAACATACTTTGTTTCTGTGGGGTCTCCTCCTCTGTGGTCTACCCCAATACATTGCTTCCTCTTTATAAACATTTGTCAAATAAGGTAGTGGGAATTGCTACCAACTACTGCGGTTGTCGATCTCTGCTCCCCTGCTTTTCCATAGCCATGGATTTTGGTGTCAGACTGACCTGAAGTTGTTCCTGGCTTTAGGATTGTGTATATTTAGGCAAGGCACTGAACTTCTCAAACCTCGGAGTTTCTTGTGAGGAAAACACTTTAACATCTCTCTCTCTCTCTCTCTCTCTCTCTCTCTCTCACTCACTCTCTCCTTCCCTTCCTCCCTCCCTCCCTCCCTCTCTCTTGGTGTTTAGTTTTTTGTTTTTACGAGACAGGGTTTCTCTGTGTAGTCCTGCCTGTCCTGGAACTCACTTTGTAGATCAGGCTGGGCTCTAATTCAGAATCTGCCTGCCTCTGCCTCCCAAGTGCTGGGATTAAAGGCGTGTGCCACCACCGCCCGGCTAACATTCTCTTTACTTGTGGCTTTTCTTTACACAGTTTTAGCTACCTGTAATCAACTACCATACCAAAAAAATGGAATTTCAGAAATTAACCTACATGTTAATACTCTGAGTCTTGTGATGGACCCTCACACCATCTGCCTAGGATGAGACTCATCTCTGTGTGCATCCTGTCTAGGCAGCATGGGCTGCCCACCCAGCAGTCATATAATACCTAGTTTGGTTATCAGGTTAAAGAAAAACCTGGACGTTCTTGACTTAAAAAGAAAGAAGAAAATTAATATGTTGAGCTTGCTAAGATATATAATACAACATTTTGGGAGATGAATTCACATTGCTTGTGTGTGTGTGTGTGTGTGTGTGTGTGTGTGTATGTGTGTGTGTGTTGAGTCAGAGTCTCATTGTGCAGTCCTGGTTTACCTGGAGCTTGATTTGTAGGCCAGGTTGGCCTTGAGCTCTCAGAGGTCTGCCCGCCTTCTGAGGGCTAGGAATAACGGTGGCCCCACCATGCTCAGCCTTTTACTTTTATTACAGTATAATTATTATATTTTATTTTATCTCTGCTCTGCCTAAATAACAAATTAACTGTTTATTATTTGTATGGATAAGAAGCAGTAGCACACATAAGATTTAGTGCTGTCCCTGCTTTCCGGCGTATCCTAGGGCTAAGGTTAGACCTCCTGCCCTGTAAGCGAGGAAGGGACTGCCGTGGTGTTGACGCGCAGCACTGCTCAGGGTAAAATGACACATTTGATTTAGTAAAATAGGTTCAGGAATCATTCATAGTTAACAATCTTTTCCCATTTCAGATTACTTACTATTCAATTGTAGAAGATATGATCAAAGAACTAAAAGATTGTGGGTTTTTTAGGATACAAATTGATAATTTGTACTATTCTACTTATGCATAGCAATGGCTAAAATAGACTATGGATAAGGTAAATTAAATAAATAGACTGAGTGTGCATGAATGATTATAATTTCATCATCATATCCAAACTGCCAGAAGCCCAACAGGATTGCTGTGTGCAGTATCTCACTAAGGTATGCAAATGGGTTTTTTTTTAATTTTATATATGAGTGCTCTACCTGCATGTACACCTGTGTGCCAGAAGAGAGCATTGGATCCCATTACAGAGGGTTGTGAGCCGCCATGTGGTTGCTGGGAATTGAACTTAGGACCACTGGAAAAGTAACCAGCGCTCTAAACTGCCGAGTCATCTCTCTAGTCTGAAAATGAATGTTTAATAATAATAATAATAATAATAATAATAATAATAATGCACTTAAGGGTCTGGGTGCAGTGCAGTCTGTGGAATGCTTGCCTAGTGTGCATGCAGCCCTGGGCTCAGTCCCCAGCACCACATAAAACTGCGTGGTGATGAGGATCTGAAATCACAGTGCTCAGAAGGGGAATGCAAGGCCACGGACATCCTTGGCTACATATCGAGTTGAATGCCAGTCCTGTCTCAGAAAAAAGAATGTATATATTTTAAACTCTGCTATGACTAAAGGAATTCCTTGTGGGAATGAGTCAGACCTAAAGGTTAGTAGCAGCGGTCTTGCTAATTTTAGATAGATATCATGCTGTGTGAATAACAAGCTACAAAGACCTAATAGATGCCCGAATTGTCATTATCAAGTAAAGTATAACTGAACTTGAAGCATTTACCCCTTGGCTTGATTCCAATGGTAGGGTAAGATATTTAAAGTGCAAATGCAAAGCAGTTTATATAAGTGATTGTATCCTATGCAATATTTTACATCTTAGCTAAGCTTCACATTTTAATAATCAACTGGAAAGCAGGAAAGAATTTACTAGAAAAAGAAGAAAGCTGTTTTATCTCAATATGAGTATTTCTACATTTAAGCCCCCTTTTCCAGTGGATACTGCTTTGAGACTAAAATAATGAGATATCTTTTCATTTAGATATAAACATTGTGGGTGTGGGATAGCTCAGGTACAGGTAGGCACTTTACTGATACAGTAGACATGGCTTCCTTCCTGTACAAAGTGAGAGCTGGAAACAGAGCAATGGCCACAATCCTCTACAGCAATGGAGGAAATTTACCTTGAGAGCTGTGGGACTGGGGCAAGAGTGTTTATTACATAGCTGGGGGGTGGGGGTGGGTAGGCTGAACTATGTGAGTGCACGGAGTTTGCCGTCTATTAGGTCTTCAGAACTGTTATTCATACAGCGTGATAATCTGCTTATCTACATTGGCAAGACCACTGCTTAGGTCTGACTCACACTCAGGAGGAATTCCTTTGAGCATAGTCTTTTCTCAACAATTTCCCCAGTCTGTCTAAAACAGACCAGTTACTCCCCAGCCATGCGCTGCTTAGTGTGAACTCAGGCCGTCAGAGCCGCCTGTGCCTACCTGACATCCATTTTGCTAATGAGGCAGTGAAAGGTGACAGAGGACAAAGATCATTTTATGCTCAGGATGATGAAGCTGCAGCTTGAAGTGGGAGTTGATGTAGCAGCTTCAGGAAGGCGTCTGGGAGGTGACAAAGAGCCCAGCTGTAGATGGGTACAGAAGAGTAAAGTTGGAATGAAGGACTCATTAAGGGAGGTAGACAAGTGGAGGCGTGTGTGTGTGTGTGTGTGTGTGTGTGTGTGTGTGTGTGTGTGTGTGGTGTGTGGTGTGTGTGTGTGTGTGTGTGTGTGTGTGTGTGTGTGTAAAAGATCGAAGAGGCTCTGTACAGTATCAACTGAGATAAACAGGCATTATAGAGCGAGAAGAGCAATATGGGTTATATAGTTGCCAAGTTAGATTTTTCGGGGATTAGCTGAGATTTAGGACAACTTCTGAGTATTTGCTCTATTGTTAATAGGAAGAATGCCAACATTGGGGTCACCTTCTCTTGTTCTTTTAATTTGGCCTTACACCAGGATTAAGTGTTCTGCAAATAGAAGATGTGTTCACATTTCTAAAGGAATACCCCATAGACATTTATAAATGTGCTCGGCAATTAAAATATTTCTGCTTTAAACACTGGCTGGCCGTGAGTAGAACACGTGGAATTCAATGTTCTTTTCCCTCCCTGTGGGGGGAAATGCTTAAGTATAAGAATCATAAGTTTGATACTTTAGTTGATAATTAAAATTATGATGTCAGTCCCAAGTACCATACTGTTGGGATCAGCTTTTGGAAAGAACAGATGGTGACTGATTCTGTTGTTCCAGATCTGTGACGACCAAAGGCTGTCCAAGCCTATTGCCCACTTGCTGTCCTCGTCACTTGTAAAACAGTAAGTGGCTTTAGGAGGCAAAGGATAAAAAAGATGTCAGGGACTGGCTTAGCATCGCCAGTGATCTGCGTCTTCTGCCAGGGGCAAACCTGCCAAGGTGGATTTGTTTTCTGCTTTTTAAAATGAGAACAGTGGTGTCTCCTTTACTCATGGAAACATGAACTGTGACGAGGGGATGATATAGCTTATGTAAGCACCTTTTTAAGCTACTAGGCAGAATATTTTAAAAGTCTTAGGCTTGGGGGCTGGGGAGCTGGCTCAGCATTAAGAGCACTTGTTGCTCTTGCAGAAGACCCAGGTTTGGTTCTCAGCACCCACATGGCAGCTCACAACCACCTGTCACTCTAGTTTCAAGGGCTCCAACTCTCTTTTCTGATCTCTGAGGGCACCAGGCATGCACATGGTGCATATACATACACATGCAGAAATAATATTCATGCACATGAAATTACGCTTATTTATTTATTTGTTATTTTACTTATCCACTCTACATAATGCTCACTGCCCCCCTTCCCATCACCCCTACCACAATCCTTCCCACATCTTCCCTTCTTCTTCTCTGAGCAGGTCCCCCCCCCCATATCCCCCTGCTCTGTCACATCAGCTCTGTGTAAGGCTAGGCATATACTCTCCCACTGAGGCCAGACAAGGCAGCACAGCTAGAAGACCACATTCCATGTACAGACGACATCTTTTGGGATAGCCCTTGCTCTGGTTGTTTGTGACCATGAAGACCCAGATGCAGGGAGTCATAGGTCCAGCCCGTGTGTGTTCTTTGGTTGGTGGTTCAGATTCTGAGAGCCCCAAGAGTCCAGGTTAGTGGACTCCATTGGTCTTCTTATAGAGTTTCTATTCTTTCTGGGGCTCACAATCCTTCCTCCTATTCTTCCATAATAGTGCCCAAGCTCCATCCACTGTGTTTTGGCTGTGGCTGTCTGCATTTGTCTTAGTCAGTTCCTAGGTGGAGCCTCTCAGAGGACAGCCATGCTAGACTCCGATCTGCAAGCATAACAGAGTATCACTAATAGTCAGGGATTGGTGCTTTACCCATGGGATGAATCTCAAGTTGGGCCAGGTATTGGTTGGCCATTTCCTCGTCTCTGCTCCATCCCCTGTCCCTGCATATCTCTTAGTCAGGATGTTGTGAATTGGTTGGTGTCCCTATTGCTCCACTGGGGTTCCTGCCTGACTACAGGAAGTGGCCTCTTTAGGTTCCATATCCCCAATGCTGTGAGTCACAGCTAAGGATACCCCCATTGATTCTTGGGTGCCTCCCTAGTCCCAGGTCTCTGCCTTGTCCTGGAGGTGCTCCCTATCCCCTGCCTCCTTTCTGTTGTAGATTTCCATGAGTTCTCACGGACATCCTCCCACAAAGACACTTGCTCAACTATGTTAACAGCAGCTTTATTCGTAAGAGCCAGGAGACAGCCTAGATGTCCCTCAATTGTTAAAAAAAATGTGGTGCAGCTACACGATGGAATACCAGCGCAGCTACTAAAAACAAAGACATTATGGATTTTGCAGGCAAATGGATGGATCTTGAGAATATTATCATGAGTGAAGTAACCAAAAGAACATGCATGGTATGTACTCATTTATAAGTGGATCCTAGCCACAAAACACAGGATACCCATGCTACACTCTACAGACCCGAAGAAGCTAAACAAGAAGGCAGGCACAAGCAAGGATGTTTGAATCTCACTTAGAAGAGGGAATGAAAACGTCATAAGAGGAGATAGAGGGAGAGGGAGGGGGGACAGAGAGAGGACTGGGGGAGTTCGGGATCAGGTATGGGGAGGGACAGGAGGGATGAACTTACATTTTGAAAAATTAAAACATAAAGTCTGAACTCTTCAGTTCTCTTGCCTAAGAATTGTATTTAGTGTAAGGGCAGCTGAAATAGACATGCTCCTGCCTCTGTTAAGTTGCTGGACATTTTCCCTCCCAGGTCCCTCCCTCCCTCCCCACTTGTGATTGCTTTCCTCTCCCTCCCAAGTGGGACTGAGGTGTCCTCACTTGGGCACTTCAGCTTGTTGATCTTTTGAGTTCTGTGGACTGTATCCTGGGTATTCTGTACTTTTTTTTTTTTTTTTTTTTTTTTTTTTTTTTTTTTTTGCTAATATCCACTTATTGGTGAGTTCATACCATGTATGTCCTTTAGGGTCTGAGTTACCTCACTCAGGATGATATTTTCTAGTTCCATCCATTTGCCTGCAAAACTCATGATGTCCTCATTCTTAATAGCTGAGTAGTACTCCATTGTGTAAATGAACCACATTTTCTGTATCCATTCTTCTGTCGTGGGACATCTAGGTTGTTTCTAGCTTAAGGCTATCTCAAACAAGGCTGCTATGAACATAATGGAACACGTGCCCCTGTGGCATGGTGGGGTATCTTTTGGGTATATTCCCAAAAGTGGTATAGCCAGGTCTTCAGGGAGATCTATTTCCAATTTTCTGAGGAACCTCCAGATTGATTTCCAGAGTGGTTGTAACAGTTTGCAATCCCACCAACAGTGGAGGAGTGTTCCTCTTTTTCCACATCCTCTTCAACATGTGTTGTCACCTGAGGTTTTGATCTTAGCCATTCTGACTGGTGTAAGGTGAATCTCAGGGTCATTTTGATTTGCATTTCTCTGATCATTAAGGACTTTGAACAATTTTTTAGGTATTTCTCAGCCATTTGAGATTCCTCAGTTGTGAATTCTTGGTTTAGTTCTATAGCCCATTTTTTTTATTGTTTTTTTTTTTTTTTTTTTTTTTTTTTTTGCGATTAGCTTCTTGAGTTCTTTATAAATTTTGGATATTAGTCTTCTATCGGATGTGGGGTTAGTGAAGATTTTTTTCTCATTCTTTAGGTTGCCAATTTGTCTTTTTTGTTTTGTTTTGTTTTTATGGTTTTTTTTTTTTTTTTCTGAGACAGGGTCTCTCTGTGTAGCCCTGGCTGTCCTGGAACTCACTCTGTAGACCAGGCTGGCCTCGAACTCAGAAATCCACCTGCCTCTGCCTCCCAAGTGCTGGGATTAAAGGCATGCGCCACCACCGCCCAGCTGCCAATTTGTCTTACTGACTATATCCTTTCCCTTTCAGAAGCTTTCCAGTTTCATGAGATCCTATTTATCTATGATTGATTGTAGAGGAGGAGCCATTGGAGTTCTGTTAGGAAGTTTCCCCCTGTGCCAATGAATTCAAGGCTCTTTCTCTTCCATTAGATTCAGTGTATCTGGTTTTATGTTGAGGTTCTTGATCCACTTGGACTTTAGGGGAGAGGGAGGGAGAGGGGAACCTGATCTGATATTGGGGGAGGGAAAAGGACTGAAGCCCTGAGGGCCAGCAGAAAGAATGGAAACAGGCAACCTTAGGAGATAGGAGGTTAGGGGGACCCTCCAGAATGCATTAGAGACCTGGGAGGTGAGAAACTCACAGGACTAAAAGAGAGGGACCTGCCAGGCATGGTGGCGCACACCTGTAATCCCAGCACTTGGGAGGCAGAGGCAGGCGGATTTCTGAGTTTGAGGCCAGCCTGAACTACAGAGTGAGTTCCAGGACAGCCAGGACTACACAGAGAAACCCTGTCTCGAAAAACCAAAAAAAGGAAAAAAACCAAAAAAAAAAAAAAAAAAAAAGAGGGACCTTATATGAAATGCCTGACAGTAGGGAGAGGGAACTTCTAGAGCCTACCTCCAGCAGGAAAACAGGGCTTCAAATGAGGGAGAAGGAGGCCATCCCACAGTCATAACTCTGAGCTATAATGTTCCTGTCTGAAAGAATTACAGGGATGGAAATAGAGAGAAGCCTGAGGAAAAGAAGGTCCAGTGACAGGCCCAAAGTGGGATCCAGTGCAAGGGGAGGCCCCAAGGCCTGACACTATTCCTGAGGCTATGGAATGCTCACAATAAGGGACCTAGCAGGACTGTACTCCGGAAGACCAACAAGCAGCTGAAAGAGTCAGATGCAGAGATTTGTACCCAACCAATGGGCAGAAGCAGCCGACCCTGCTATTGAATTAGGGAAGGCTGAATTAAGCTGAGGGTGACCCTGTAAGAGGACCAGCAGATCCCGGGATCTCTCAAACACTGGACCACCAAACAGGCAGCATACACCAACTAATATGAGGCCTCTAGAACATATACAATAGAGGACTGCCGGATCTGTGTTTATTCAGAGATGATCCACCTAACCCTCAAGAGTCTGGAGGCCCCAGGGAATTTAGAGGACCTGGTGGGGTAGGGGGAGGGTAGGGACATCCATGTGGAGACAGGGGGTGGGGAGGAGGTATGGGATATGGAACAGTTAGAGGGTGGACAGGGGTTGGCAGGGTGGGGAATAAAATATGGAGTGTATAAAAATAAGTAATAAATTTTTTTTAAAAAGTTGCTGGACAGACTGAACGTGTATGGAGCGATTATAAAACTGAAGGTCATGGGACTTTCCATAAGAACAACCCAGGGTTTGATCTCAGGCATAGGAATGGCTTCTCAGGATGGCTGTCATGCTGTTCCTTATGAGATGCAGATGAAAGGGCAAAGGCTTTAGGGACTGGGTGTGTTTTACATAAGAATACATGTGGATGGTTCTTAGGCATCTGTAGTCAGCCTTCCCAGTTTGAAAATAACATTGCTAGGAGCTGTCGGCATGGTCTGCAGATTAGTTCTTTGGGTGCCTCGTTCTCATTACAAGGCCTAACTGGCCTGGAACTCCATATAAACCTGGCTGCAAACCTTCAACGATCCTCCTGCCTCCTAACAGCCAAGTGCCATGTGCCATGGATTAATTTTTAAAGAAATTAGTTTTTCCTGCTGGTGGTGGCCATACCATTAATCCCAGCACTTGGGAGGCAGAGGCAGGTAGATCTCTGAGTTTGAGACCACTCTTGTTTACAGAGCAAGTTCCAGGACAACCAGGATTACACAGAGAAACACTGTCTCAAAAAACAAAACAACAACAAAATTAGTTTTGTATGTTACTGTACAATATCTGCAAAATTTAAGCTTTGCTTTGATTATAAATGAATAAAGTGTGAGATTTAATTTTTGTGAAAGTTAGTTGACTATCTCCAAAACACAATTGGCAATAGGCTTTTAAACTGTGAGTTCCGGCTGTGGCTGCAGCTCAGTTGGGGCCCTAGTCTAGAATACCTAGGGAGAAAAGTTAGAGTTGCACAGAGTTGGAAAGGAGAGAGGGACAGACACTGCTATCAACCCAGGAAGAAAATTCATTAACAATACAGTTACTTAGTTACTGATGTGTGATTTAAAACTGTTTTCTATGGGATAAAGCTGTAGACGGCCCTAAATGCAGCACTCAACCTGAACAATTTGATAAATCAGAAGTTTCTGAGGCTGTTTGTGGGCACAGACACTCTCTGAGGAACCGCTACTTAGCTGCTACATGTTGTAAAATAAAACAACTTTTAACATAATTTTTCCTTCTTTATTTGTGTGTGTGTGTGTGTGTGTGTGTGTGTGTGATGCATGCACCCTAAGGAGGCCAGAAGAGGATACTGGGAGTTGTGGGGGCTGTGAGCCATGTGACATGGATACTGGGAACAAAACCCCGGGTCCTTTGTGAGAGTAGAAAACTATTTTAAGAGCTGAACCATCTTTCCAAGTCCACCAAAAAAAAAAAAAAAAATCACAAATATCTGGGCCAGACATGGTGGCCCATGCTTTTGATCCCAGCACTCAGGAGACAGAGGCAGGTAGATATCTGTGAGTTCAAGGCCAGCCTGGTCTACAAAGAGAGTTCCAGGACATCCAAGGTTACATAGAAAGAAACTTTCTTAAAACAGCAACAATAAAAATAAAACAAAAAAATTTCATTGACTTAGAAGCTGGAATCAGTGAAGAGAGACATCTCCTTAACATAATTCCTGTGTTTTAGTGACCAAAACAATCATCTTGAAAGGAAGAAGGATTCAAATGGGAAATATTTATTCTATTCATTCATTTTTCAGACAGGTCTTATATACCCTAGGCTAGCCTCAAACACAGTACGTAGTTGAGGAAAACCTTAAACTTCTGATCCTGCTTTTACCTCCCAAGTGCTTGGAATATATGTGAACTACATTATTTGTGTGGTCTTGTGGGTCAAACACAGGCTTCTTGTGTCTTAAGCAAGTACCCTATAAGGGGTTATATCCCCAGCCTCCCCCACCCCTCTTCTCTTTCCTTCTAGATTGGATGTGAGATTTATTATTGAATGTGCTTTGGAGTGTAGGGAGGTAGAACTCAGCATGGTGGCGCCCTCAGGAGCACAGGTCTTGGGGACCATGGATGGGACATATTTGACTCCACGACCATCAGGTGTGAGCTTCTTCTCGGCTATCATGTCTAAATTGACCTGCCTTTAACTTGGCGAACCCCTACTTCTGTGACATGTGGCTCTTCTGGCAGCCTGAAAACTTGAACTTGGCTCTCCACGGGGCCTCAATGGCATGCTCCTTATTCTGCCACTTGGTGTGAGTGGGCACAATGACCTGGCCAATGTGAACTCTGGACTGTACCCTTAGGTGTTCCAACATCACCCTGGATACCGTCTGGAGCCAACACTTAGGCCTACACTGAGATCAGAGACATGACAGCCACAAGAAAGTCATCTTCAAGGCCCCTTAGGGCAGAGCATGTGAGTGACTGGCTGCTGGACCTCCAGGACGCTGCTGCTTGCATACCAGGCCTGGTCAATTAATTGGCTCCAGGTTTCTTTTGAAATGGTCTTATTGTGACCCAGGTGGAACTCAAACTCAGCCGCCCTGCTTCATGAGTACTTGGATTAAAGGCTCAAACCCACTGTAGGAGGGGGGATTGTTATTACTTTTTTTTTGTTGTTATTACTTTTTAATTGGGCTGTCACAGCTGCTAGATGTTTCCTATAAACCCCAGTGTTTATGTCTTTGTGTATTGATTTATACAGCATTGGAGAGATGGTATTCATTTCAAACAAGTATATTTAGAGGCTGGAGAGATGTGTCAGTGATTAGGAACACATGATGCTCTTCCAGAGGACCTGAGTTTGGTTCCCAGCACCCATGTCAGGTGACTCACAAATGTCTGTAACTAGCTCCAGGGTATCTATCTTTTTTTTTTTTTTTTTTTTTTTAAGATTTATTTACTTATATGTGAGTACACTGTAGCTGTCTTCAGACACTTCGGAAGAGGGTGTCAGATCTCATTACGGATGGTTATGAGCCACCTGGAATTTGAACTCAGGACCTTTGGTAAAATAGTCAGTGTTCTTAACCGCTGAGCCATCTCTTCAGCTCTGGTATCTATCTGAAGCTCTCTCCTCAACTCCATGCTCTTGAACACATGCATAATTAAAATAATTAAAAGCATGAGGTCAATGGATCAATGGATCAACAGCCAGGAGCACTCACAACTGTCTGTAACTCCAGTTCCAAAGGAGCCAACCCCTCTTCAGACCTCCTTTGGCATTAGACATGCAAGTGATACAGACATACATGAAGGCAAACCTTCATATACATAAGAATAAGTCTTTAAATAAAAAATATAATAATCATATTTCTGTTGTGGGAAGTTGATAGTTTAGAATGCTTTGTTAATATGGCTTCTTGACCTCCACGGGTACTCACACATGGTGCACACACATAGAGATGAGGAAGAAAAACAACGAAATGGAAATGGAAGTTTTTCATCTCTCTGCTATATTCTCCATAGTTTATAGTTCATTTTAATAATTAAGATACAAATATTGGATTAATAGTTTTAGTTTTAATGCTCCCCAAATTTTTCCTTAGGTTTACCCAGAATAAATAAAAATTACTTTGGTGTTTTCTAAAAGAAATTTAACTGGACAGATCCAGCTGTTGCATTTATAAATAGCTGCAGATGTCTACAGTAATGAAGGATTTACTCAGGTTGTTATGGCAACTCAGATTCCACAGGACCTCAAAGATAAGCTATATTGAAGGGAGAGAGTGCATTAAATGTACATTTAACCCAATTATACAACGAAATGATTGCTTACTTAGATTTTAAAAGAGAAATTAGTTTTAGCTCAGCAAAAGAGTCTCCCACTAAATTACAGGCTTGTGTATCCTTTTAAGGGTTTCCTGGAGCTGTGGTGGACTGTGCTGACCATTTAAATTCTCTCTGCTCCCATTAGGCCCTCCCCAAGCCCTCCCTCTCTGTCTCTGTCCTCTGGCCCTGTGGTACTAGAATGGAGCACAAGGCTTCAACAGGCTAGGCAAATGTTCTGCTCCTGAGCTGTGTCCCCAGACCCTACCTGTCCTTTTGCTCTCTGTGTGATGAATTGCATGTTTATTTAAATCTGCTGGCTAAGGCTTAAGGTGCATTTCTGAGTCCATGGAATATGGAACTCTGGACTTTAATTCCATGATCTCATCCTAAAGATGTATTCAACTGGACTTGGTTACAGTCTTTTAAGGCCATTGAATAAGTTGTTCTGTCTGGGCATGGTGGTACAGACTGATAGCTTCAGTGTCCAAGAGACTAGAATGGTTGCAAGCTTGAGGTCAACCTGGACTAACAGCAAACTAGAGAGATGGCTTACTACGGCGGTTTTCAATGTGTGGGTCATGACTCCTTGGGGTGGGGGCGAGTGTCAAACAGTACTTTCACAGGGATTGCCTAAAACCATTGGAAAACATAGAATTACATCGCAATTCATAACAGTAGCAAAATTACAGTTATGAAATAGCAATTGAATTATTTTATGGTTGTGGTCACCATAATATGAGGAGCTGAATTAAAGGCTCACAGATTAGGAAGGTTGAGAGCTGTTGGCTTAGTAGTTAAGAGCACTGGCTGCTCTTACAGAAGCCTGAGTTTAGTTTCTAGCACCCATATTTCTAGAGCTCTGTAACTCTGATACCATGAGTGCTGAAGCCCTCTTCTGGCCTCTTTTGACACCTGCATGCACATGGTACCACATACATACATGCAGGTAAACACTCATGTTCATAAAAATCAATGTTTTAAAAATGTTCTCATAAGGTGGGTGTGGGTGTGGATGTAGGTTAGGGTGTGGGTGGGTATGGTTGAGAGATTATACAATCAATGGAGTTTTCTGGATTTTGGTGCTGGTGATAGTAGTCATGTTCACTTTATATCTCGGAGCTGGAGTTATTGGCAGTTGTAAGCTGCCAGACATGGTTGCTAGGATCCAAACTCAGGTCCTCCAGGAAACCAGCAAGTGCTCCTAACCACCAAGCCATCTCTCTAGCCCAAAGATTTATTTTTAATTTTATATGCATAGAGCTGGGTGTCTGGGGAGGGTGTCCATGTGCGCAGGTGCCTTCAGCATCTAGAAGAGGATACTGGAGTCCCTGGAACTGGAGTTACAAGCTATTGCAAGCTGCCTGGTGTGGGCGCTAAGAACCAATCGTGAGAACTCTGCAAGAGCAGTGACTGCGGAGCCATCTCTCCAGCTCTAATATGTGTGTAGTTTGCTGTCATTGTGTAATAAGGAAGTAGTCTCTTTCCCTGTTCTTTGTACCCCAGGTCTTCCTTTATGGCAACTATGTTTAAACGATTTAAATTGTTTCCTTTAGGATTTACCTCTGTTTCTTACCCTGAAGAAATAAATACATAAAGATCTTATTTGATCTACCACTTGCCCTCCCCTCTTTCCCTCTATAGTTGGATCAGAATTTAGCACAAAATAACATTTACATTGTTCATATTATGTGAATGTGTCCACAGCCTAGCCACTATATATTGTTTACATTTTACTTCCTGTATAATGTTTTCTTTTCCCCAGAGTTAATGATCACTGCTATTTCATTTGCTTAGTTTTCTGTACCCTTATCATTTCTGTTTCAGACTGTGTAGCTGTAAAATCTCTGTGAGCATAGATAGCTAAAAGCGTTGTGCACACTTCAGCCTTTGCACTTGGAGTCTAACACGCACTCGCTCTGCTCTGTGTGCTCCTGTGTGGCTTCCATTCTTGGGCTCCGCCATCAGGTTTGAAGTTCCTTTACTATTTTCCTGTGTTGGAGCCCAGGTGTCCTGGTTCTCATGTCTTCCTCTTTCTGGATTTCCTCCCTTGTTTTACATGGGCATATCTTTTAGCAGTCTTTTTTATAAAAGATTCACAATTGTGAGGATGTTGTGGTTTGGTTTTTTACCATTCTGAAATATTCCCCCCACTTGATTAATATTTTAATTGGATATGGAACTTAGGTCTATATATCACCTAATTTTGAAGGCATTGTTCTATCATCTCTGTATTTTTATTGTTATTGAAAAATAACAGCATTTTGTGTTCTTATCCTATTTGTATGTGATCTGTGTTTGGTCTCTCTCTCTCTCTCTCTCTCTCTCTCTCTCTCTCTCTCTCTCTCTCTCTCTGAGACAGGGTTTCTCTGTATATCTCTGGGTGTCCTTGAACTCACTCTGTAGACCAGGCTGGCCTTGAACTCAGAAATCCGCCTGCCTCTGCCTCCCAAGTACTGGGATTAAAGGTGTGCGCCATCACTGCCCTGCTTTTCTCATTTTTTTTTATTTTTATTTTTTATTTAATCTTTTTGTACAGTCCAGATTTTAACCCCCTCCCAGTCCCACCCTTTGACTGTTCCACATCCCATACCTCCTCCTCCCACCTCCACGAGGATGTCCCAAATCCCCAAACCCCCACCTCTACCAGACCTCCCCACTCCCTGGGGCCTCCAGTCTCCTGAGGGTTAGGTGCATCTTCTCTGACTGAGTCCAGACCAGGCAGTCCTCTGCTGTATGTGTGTTGGGGGCCTCGTATCAGCTGGTGTATGCTGCCTGGTTGGTGGCCCAGTGTCTGAGAGATCTCGGGGTCCAGGTTAGTTGAGACTGCTGGTCCTTCTACAGAGACATGGCCCTCCTCTTCAGCTTCTTCCAGCCTTTCCCTAATTCAACCACAGAGTCAGCAGCTTCTGTCCATTGGTTGGGTGTAAATATCTGCATCTGACTCTTTCAGATGCTTGTTGTCTTTCAAAGGGCAGTCATGTTAGGTCCCTTTTTGTGAGTACTCCACAGCCTCAGTAATAGTGTCAGGCCCTGGGGCTTCCCCTTGAGCTGGATCCCACTTTGGGCCTGTCGCTGGGCCTCCTTTTCCTCAGGCTCCTCTCCATCTTTGTCCCTGCAGCTCTTTCAGACAGGAACAATTATGGGTCAGAGGTTTTGACTGTGGGATGGCACCCACATCCCTCACTTGATGCCCTGTCTTTCTGCTGGGGGTGGGTTCTACAAGTTCCCTCTCCCCACTGTATGGCATTTCATCTGTCTCTCACCTCTCAGGTCTCTGGTACATTCTAGAGGGTCCCCCCACACCTCCTACCTCCTGAGCTTGCCTGTTTCCATTCTGAGGGCCAGCAGAAAGAATGTGTTTGGTTTCTCAAGGCTTTAGACGCTGCACAGTATTTTAGGTGTCCACTCAGGGAAGATAGCTGGTTATATATAACCTTTCACATAGTATCCTTATTTTTAGTAAAATGTTTTGCCTTTATACCTTTCTAAACTTTAAAAAGATTTATTCTGTTTATGTGTGTGCATGTCTGTCTGTCTGTCTGTCTGTCTGTCTGCACACATGGATGCATAGGTACTTGTGGAGGCCAGAAGAGGATGTAGGATCCCTTGGAGCTGGAGTTTCGGGACACACAAGCTGTCCTATGTGGGTACTGGGACCGGAACTCTAGTCTGCAGGATTGAGGATCGAGGCTCCCAACCATCCAGCCCTGTCTCTAGTCCCAGCTACACTTTCAGTCCTCAAATATAGAGATGTTTGGTTCAATTATAGAAAGTAAACCTCTTTTCCCTCTAGTCTGAGGGAAGAACAGTTGTGTGGTAACGTGGGAAGGTTGGTGTCTTGGGTGTTTCCTTTGTGGGTTTAATGTCCATGACTCTAGCGCGCTTCCTTCCTCCGGCTGCCGCAGAGACCCAGTCTCCAGCTCCTTAGATTTTATAGTTCTCCGATGCCAAGCAGCAGCCTTGCTGTCCCATTCCCACCCTGAATTAAGCTTTCTGCTCTGAGGAGAGGCGAGTCCCTCACCACTACCCTTTCTTTCTCTTTAAATCCACCGTCTTCTGTGGTCTTCTGTGTTTCTCTGTTGTTTTAATTTCATGTCTCAGAACGTTGCTGAGATAAATGAATGTGTACGTCTGCTATTTTTAGCTAGCAGTCCTGAAATGTCAACACTGTCCCACTGCTTTTCCTCTCCAAGCCGGTGGGCAACACAGCCTCTTCTAACAGCCTGTCCACATCTTCTTTTAACTATTTCTTGGTGTCGTCTTATCCATCATTGCCTCTGTAGGACAGTTGGTCCCAATTCTTCACCTGCTCTAAGTATAGTGCACCTGCTGCTTCGCCTGAAACCTTCTGTAGATTTGAAGACAGCAATCAGAACTTGGCTGTCTTCTCTGCGTCTGACCCTGGTCCTCTGTCTTTGTTATAAGCTCAAGGACAATTAGAGTGTAAAGGAAAAACCTTAGATCATGTAAACTACACATTTTAGCAACTGCTCCAAGGAAGAAAATGGAGATATGAAGGAGCCACGCCACAGGGTTAAGGTCTCATGAAGGTCAGAGGCGCGGTGTGGGGAGGGGCACTCTGGAGAGAGTGGAAAGGGGGGCACCAGGGGTAGTGCTCTGCTTGCTCCTCACAGGATACTGTCTCAGACTTTTCCAGTCTCCTGATCATTAACCTCTGAACTAATTGTTCACAGATAATGATCCTGGAATTGAAAGCAGGATGCCAGCTAGGCTCCACACAACGCAGAGTCAAAAAATATCATCTTCCTTTGAAATATTGTTATATTTGGAATGGCTTACAAAAACAAACCTTAGTCCTGGTTCAATATCTCAGAGTTTTATCTTGTTGAAATTAAAGAAAAAATTCAGCCTTCCAGAAGTTCTCTGTTTACATGCACAAACTCAGAGTCATACACTGATTGTGTGTTTGTGTAGTGAGTGTGTGCTCACTTTGTGTAGTTTTTTTTTTCTTATTTGTTTGTTTTTGTGGTAGTCTTGCTCTGGAACTCTGAGAGGCGGAGCTTGCTATGTAGGCTGGGTTGACCTTGAACTTATAATCCTCAGGCCTTGACTCCTGGGAAATCGGTGGGAAGTGTCACCACTCCAGGTTTCATAAAGCGGTTTTTAAAATTGGGATGATTGGTGTTGCCCCCATTTTAAAAGTGATCTAGGGCATAGGTTGAAAGGTGTTTTCTTCATAAGTAAAAGGAACTTTAAACTTCAATTTTGAACTAATTTTATGCTTATATAGAAATTGTAAAAGTGTTCAGAGTACAAATTCACCCAGTTTTCCTCCAGTGACATCTATATTATTAAAACTAGAACCACTGGCACTGCTAGTTGAATGGTTTTGTCTTTTTTTCTTTGCTTTACAGTATTGCAGATCTAACTTGGGTGTGACACAGGCCAGGCTAGTGATCTTACACCGAGCTACACCCCTGCTTGGTAGAAGGTTATGTACTAGCTAGCTTAGCCCTTACACCTTGCATGCAAGCGTCCACGAAGCACTAATGCAGTGACAGACAGAACCAAGTCCTGCTTCATCTCCCCACTGATGCCCATCCTGGTCCACTCTGTTGTTAAGAGGGATTTGGTATATGCTATTCTAACTCATAAAATGGTTCTTTCTAAAAGCGGCAGAGTGGCTTTCTATTTGGCTAGTAGTAAACAAAAATCTAGGTGTGAAGTGTAGTTCTAACCTATACACTAAACTGGCTCATTCTGAACTTGAGAGATAGATGTTACTTACAAGCAACCCAGTAAAAGAAATAGCTATGTATTTTGTTCAGGGCTCTCTCTCTCTCTTTCTCTTTCTCTCTCTGTTGGTATATATATGTATGTGTGTTTCTATGTATGTGTGTTTGTATGTGTGTGTGTGTATGTGTGTGTATCCTCTGTTGTAATGTAAACATATCTGTGCATGTGGTCTCTGTACCAGTGTTAATACACCAGTGTGTATATATGTGAATGTGTGTGTGAGAGAGTGTGTGTGTATGTGTGTGTATGTGTGTATATGTATGTGTTTGTATATGTATGTGTGTGTGCATATGTATGTGTGTATATATGTATGTGTGTATATGTATGTGTGTGTGTGTGTGTGTGTGTGTGTGTGTGGTTGCTGTACCAGTGTTAATTGCTCTAATTACCAGCAAGGTCTCTTGAAGAAAAGAAACGGAGAGGCTGAAGGAAAGAGCAGGGATGGCACAGAGGCCCGAGCTGCTGGAGAGGCCCACGTTTACTTTGATGTTTCTTGCAGTGTTTCTGGTGGAAACACTGGTTTTTTTGTTTTTGTTTTTTTGTTTTCTTGATTTCAAAGTGAATGGATCAGCATAGACCCTGTACTGGAAAACCAGTATCTCAAATATCCGACAACACAACAGAGCAGAGGCCACCTCACCAAGATCAAGCACCCAACGGCAAGTCTTCTCAGTTTTAGCAATGCCTACATGAAAGCATGTAGATTTCCACATAATCTGAGGTAATACTCTGAATCCTGATTCACGGGTGATTGCAGTTGGCTGAACAAAGAACTCTATTTGGTATTTAATTTGAATGTAATTAAGTTTTGGTTTCTGTAATAAAAGATGAGCAGCAGTGGTCAGTACAGAAAAGAGGATGACACAGTTCACAATTCCCTGAGGTTTATCAGAATGTAAGGGCCTCAGGGCCGTGCCTGTGCCTGGGCCTGTGCCTGGAAGCAGGAGGGAGAAGGTTAGACAGACACAGTAGAGCGTGCTGAGGCCTAAATGCGACGGGGCGTTAAAGGGAGGAGAGGCTTTCTTAAGTCTGAGAGGATGAACATCTGCTTGCTTCTGCTTCCTTACCTCTTACACATCTTAGGACCCAGCACTGAACTGGTGCCACCCACGTGGGCTGAGTCTTCCTCCTTCAGTTAACAATCAAGACATCCCCAACAGATGTACCACAGGCTAACCCCATCTAGACAGTTCCTTATTAGACTCTCTTCCCAGGCGATTTGTAGGTGTCAAGCTGACACTTTTAACTAACCTCATAGTGCTTGGATAGTTCCCAGGGGATGGATCTTGCTTGAGCATGGTTACCTGGGAAAGTATTTTCCCACGGTTAAGTTGGGACGTCTCTCTGGCCAAAGGGGGCCAGACTATACATTGAGCTGGCATCGGAATTTAGGGTGAGAGTGTTGCATGTATGCAGAATGGAGGAGCTACGGCACACCCCGGAGGCTTGTGCCGAGGTTCCAGGCTTGGCGGCGTGTAGCAGGGTCACTTTCTACACGTAGAACTCCTGAGCAGGCTCTGCATGATGCTGGAGAGGGAGGCTTAAGCTGCAGTGGGGACCCCGGCAGGATGCTGGAAGTGACAGGTGCGTGGGATGCCTGCTAAGTAAAGCTACAGAGAGAGTAACCCTGGCTCTCGAAGGAGTGTGTGCATGTGGAAGGACTAGAAAGGCTCAGTAACAGCGTGTTAGAGTGCGTGTATGCGAGAATGGCCCCCATATGCTTATATAGTTGGATGTGTGGTCCCCAGTTAGTTGAACAGTTTGGGAAGGATTAGGAGGTGTGGCCTTGTTGGAGAAGGTGTGTCACTACGGGTGGGCTTTGAAGTTTAAAAATCCCAAGCCATTCCCAGTTAACTTTCTAGAAAGCTTTTGGCTGTTGCTGCAGCATCACACCTGCCTGCTGCCACAGTCCGCGCCATGAAACTCTAGGCCCCCATTCAGTATTTGCTTCTGTAACTTCCCTTGGTCCTGGTGTTTTGTCATGGCAACACAGAGGTCACTAAGAAAGACCCCAATGATATCCCAAGCCTCAGGTGCCAGGCACAGAGATACAGCTTTTGTGTTTGTCTTTCTGGATTGTGGTCTTGCTTAGGTATGATCTTTCTTGTAACACACTCCTCCCTTTTGGAATAGGAATGTTTACCCTGTGCGTCATATATTGGAAGTTTGTAACTTATTTTTTTTTTTTTCATTCTACAGTCACTCACAATGAAGAGGTTGCCTGAGTCTTAGCAGAGACGTTAACTTTGGACAGTGTTGGGATTTTTGAAGTTGTACTGAATACATTTTGTATTAAAAGATGGTGTCCGCCTATGGAAACCAAGGGTGACCCGGGATGGTTTGACTGAACTAGCCCTATGTCTCCTGTGTTGGGATACTGAGTCTCCAAATGGTGAACGCCTCATGTGTTGGAATCCAGATGGTGATGCTGTTTTGGGAGGTTCTGAAATTTGGGGCCCCAGCTTAGAGGAGTAGGGCACAAGAGATGGGGTTAGAGGATTGTAGCTGGTCCTGGTTCCAGCCCATGGTTAGCTCTATGCCAGGATGTGGGCAGGCCGTCTTACATTCCCGCTGCCACAGACAGGAATAGTACCCACTTCTTTGGATGTTTTCATGACTTCACCACTATTAAACCATGAGCCAAAATTGATCCTTTCTCTCCACCACAAGAGGGAAATAAACCTCATAAAGGTGACTTAGAGTCCTGCTCACAGTGCTGGGGGCGTGGCTTGGTAGTAACAGAGTACTTGCCTGTTCATGAATGTCTTCAACAAAGACCAATACGTTTCAGAGAAGTGACAAGACAAAAGACAGCAGTCACGTTTGGAAAGACAGCAAGCTGTGGGAAGGGAGAGAGATGGGAAGTGAGCGGGTAGAGTAAAGTCTGCTCCCACTTTGAGCAGGTGGGAGGGCGCCCACCCTGCCTGGAGGCGGGATGCACTTGCAGACAAACCGTTTATCTTTGTAAATGAAAGGCAGAGAGCATCCCTGCATCTTGTTCAGTGAATTTTTTTTATGATGAATTTTGAGTTTACTGAGGCAAGTAATTGTTGCCGTCAGATGTGTTCACCAGTAAGCTATTTGCATATAGTAATAGTTTAATCTCCCGTTAGCTTAGTTGTATTTGTGTAATGGTTGCTCTTAATTTGAGCTGAGGAATCCTACAAGATCTAAGCTCTGTTCCAAAGGTTCTGAAAGAAGTGGCGTGGCTGACTGCTTTCTCCTGGCAAGCAGGTTTTGAGACAGGGTTTCCTTGTTACCCGGCTATTCTGGAACCGACGCACTCTAGACCAGGCTGGTCTCAAACACACAGAGATCTGCCTACCTCTGCCTCCTGAGTGCTGGGATTAAAGGTGTGCATCACCACCACATAGCCAAAAGTTCTTTTTAAAATTTATTTTTTGTAGACGTGTGTGTGTGTGTGTGTGTGTGTGTGTGTGTGTATGCGCACGCGCGTGCGTGCACGCGCGCGCCATCTGGGTGCTCACAAAGGCTAGAAGACCGTGTTGTATCTTCTGAACTAGATACAGGCAGTTGTTAGCTCCCTGCCTTGGGTGCTGGGAACTGAACTTGGGTCTTTGTTGCTTGTGCTGCAGCAGCAAATTCTCTTAACTGCTAAGCCACATCTCCAGACCCCTTAACTAAACTCTTAATTGAACTTCAGAATATTTAATTAGAAGACTGTAATTCATTTCCCCAGGAGGTTAGGTAGCATGCCATCATATTTAAACATTATGTTGCTTTCTGGTTTGATTTTTTTCCCTCTAGAGAGAACTAACAAGTCAATTAATAGGGGATCTGTAACCTGAGAGTAATGTTTTGAAGTCTGCTATAGTGATGATATACTGCTGTATTTTTAGGGTTTTGTGTTTGTTTTTGTTTTCGCAGGAAATTAAAATACTAGCAAACTGAAATACATTTGTTCATGGCTAGTGTTTATTGCTTCTGATCCTGTACCTGACATGTGAGGAATTAGATTTTTAAGGGGCTGAGAGTGTTGCTCAGTGGTAGACCACATGCATGATGTCCATCAACACACACACATACACACACACACACACACACACACACACACAGAGAGAGAGAGAGAGAGACAGAGACAGAGACAGAGACAGAGACAGAGACAGAGACAGAGACAGAGAAAGAATCTCTTACTTCTAGAATGATAAGTGAGAAGCTGTCATATAACAGAAGAATGGAAGTTATTCTGCTGTTGGGAACGTAGCTGAAGGAATGAAAAGTTCTTAGGAATAGTTTATTAGAATATACCTGCTTGCCAAGGGGTGGGGATTGGTTCTAAGGCCGGGTGCATGTGTGAGGTCTTGGGTTTGGTCCCAAGCATCTCCAAATCTAAAGGACTGGGAGTATGTGTGAGCGACAGCTTTTGCCCAGTGTTTGAGAGACTGAGTCCAGCTGCTGCCAGCCCTCGCTCACTAACCTGCTCACTGGATGCTCGCTCGCTTACCCACTCGCTCACCCACTCGCTCACCCGCTCGCTCGCTCATTTGCAAACTCTGCCGGATTATCTTTTATAATCACTACTGTTCTCCTGGTTAACAGCTTACAGATGGAGCAGTCGAAGAGAGAGACTTTGAGACGTTCTCTTACAAATGGCTAAATCTTCCCCTTCCTATTCAGTTTAGAAGTTGTGAATAGGCAAAAAGCCTAGATCTTCCAAGCTAGAGACTAACAACTCTTGGGTTCTCAAGGCCTAGGATCTGGAAGTGCCGTTCACTGGGCCTGTTGCTTCCGGCTCTTCAAAGCTCAGGTTCCCCGCACCCCATGCTAGTGTTGAGGTGTCAGGGACCTCAGCTGTTAGCCACGCGGGCGGGCGGCTTCTCCTGGCAGCTCCCTGGAATGCTTGCGGCAGCCCCTGGGCTTCCATTCCTTTGCAGTTTCTCACCTTGCACCATGTGAGCTCTTCACAGCCTCACACATCTGCTCAGCTCTCTCCATCTCTCACCTTCCCAGTTCTCCAGCTCTGCATGCCCTCTTCCCAGTGACTCTGCAGAGCTCCTCGGCTGCCTTCTAGCTGTCGCTGCTATGGTAAGCTGAATACAACCAAGGAGAGATTTGTATTGGCACTTACTGTTGAATACCAGGAATGATGGACAGGAAGATCATCTCCAGGCACTTGAGGAGTTTCGGAATGGAGAGATGGGGCTACGCATATGGGGACAGTCAGCCATGAGATCCCAAGCAAAAAAGGGTGACAGTTTCCTGAGCAGTTGCAGGTGAGGTTGTCTGTAGGCCATCTAGGGTTGTTACTGGCAAAGTGACTTTGCAGTATGGTGGGGAAACACCTGGGATGGTAGTAGAGTCTTCTGGAACAAAGCCCACAGCCCAGCTTTGGTGTTCCCATGGCTGACCCAGAGTTTTCTCTGAGCACCTGTAGGTGGCTTAGAGCTGCCTCCAAGTGTCTGTAGTCTTGGAGAAGTTCCCTGAGATGATTGTGAAATGTTTAAGGCAGCACATGATGGCAGCGCAAATAGCATGCTGTCTGGCAACTGCCAGCTCCTCTTTAAAGCAGCAGCCCCCAGACTGGCTGTGCCGGACCTTCAGGGGCTATAACACTGCTCACAGCTGTCCCTGGGACACACAGCTCTCAGGTCAAAGGGAGTAGGAGACAGTTTGTTCTTGATCAAGTACAAGTGACCACAGCCCAGAAATATGGCTTCAGGTTGCCTCAAATGCCATGTGCCAAGTTTGACGACATTTTTATAGGTGCAGAACAAAGTCACAAATCAAAGCACTCTTAGGTTGAGATGAGAACTCACTATGTTTCCTTCACTGACCTGCAACTCACTGTGTAGACCAGGCTGGCCTGTGTCTCACTGTGTAGACCAGGCTGGCATGGAACTCATAGAGATCCACCTGCCTCTGAGGCCTTCTGAGAGCTGGGACTAAAACCATGTGCCATGACATTCAACCTTCAAAGCATTTTCCCCCCCAAACACATTGATGAAGATATCAAGTAGGAAGGCTACTGCAAAGCAGAGGAAACGCCATCAGTCATTAGCTGCTATCTAATGTCAGTTTAGTTTTTGGGTTGGTGGAAGCTAGTGCTCAGTTAACCCGAAAGGATGAACCTAATGGTCAGAAGGCTATTAGGTCAGACACAGAGGCAGGCAGCGAACGGCTGTTAGGTAGTTGAAGAGATCCTAAAATGATTCGACTCTGGCTCTGCGACACTCAGCTTTCCACAGTTACAGAATTCTGAGCCTCGCAGAATCTTCCTTAGTTCACATAGACCAACCACTGCTGCATTTAGGAACAATATAGGCATCAGTAAGATCCCCAGCCTGGCCTTGGATTTCACCCTTCAATAGTTACTGCTTCAGCTCCCTGATACATTTTTTTGGGGGGGGTCTGATGTATGTGTGTGGGGGATGGGGGCGAGGGTCTGCTAGCTGTCAACCAAGCAGCCACCACTGGCTTCTTCCTGACAGTTTAGTGTATTGAAACAAAAATCACATCTATGAATCCAGATGTGGTGGTGTGTGCTTATAATCCCAGCCCTGAGAGGCGCGGCTGAAGGTCACCAGGGGGACACAGGGAGAGCCTGTCTCAGAGCAGGCAGGTAGGCGTACACAAAACCATTAAAGTGTGTTGACAATAAGCAACGCAAAATCAGTATTCTGCAGGTAAACCTCATCTAACAATGCTTAAATCACAGCCACACACTCTTAGGGCCTGTCTTTAAGGTAGGCATTGAATGATTCTGGTAAGAGGAACATAAGAAACAAGACTTTGATATGTTAATTATATTTCAGTGAAGCTAATATGTGAAAACTAAGGTAAAATAGACACAGCCTCACTTTATATCCTGGGCTTCCTGGAACTCCTTGTCTTAGGGTTTTACTGCTGTGAACAGACACCATGACCATGGTGTCATAAAAGACAACATTTAATTGGGGCTAGCTTATAGGTTCAGAGGTTCAGTCCATTATCATCAAGACAAGAGCATGTCAGCATCCAGGCCGGAACAGTGTAGGCAGAGCTGAGAGTTCAACATCTTCATCTGAAGGCTGCTACCAGAAGACTTACATACCCACAGTGACACACCTACTCCAACAAGGCCACACCTTGTAATAGTGCCACTCCCTGGGCTGAATATATACAAATCATAACACTCCTGATACTTGTTCTCTTGAATGATGAGAATCCAGGCATTTCCCACCATACATAGTGTTATGACAGGTCCCTGCAGGTCCCCGTGGTTTAAATACCTGGTCGCAAGCTGGTAGCACAGTTTTAGAACATTGCAAAACTCACCTTTTAGGAAACATACCTTTTAAGAGGTGAGTCCAGGCAGAGAAAGGAAGTTACCAAAGGTATGCATTACAGCCTTAAAGGTTATGGCCCACTCCCAATTTTGCCTGTCCTGTCTGCTTCCTGGTCCACTGAAATATACGCAAGGAGCTCCACATTCCTGCCGTGAGCTGCCACAGCCTCCACCATACTCTCTCACCACCACGGACTGGACTACTTAGACTGGGGATAAACACAAACCCACCATCCCTGAAGTTGTTTCAAACATTTTGTCATAGTGATGAGAAGAGTAACTAATACATAAATTTGGGTCTGAGAAGTGTAGTAATCACTGTGATAACCTGACCATGGGCTGTCAGAACTCTGATGCACATGAAGAATGTGCAAGAGTTTCGAGCTCTGCATTAGAGTCCTAGAATTCTGTAAGCAGAAGCCAATAGCCATTCTGATGGGATCATTGAAAACCAAAATGCTAATAGAGGTGTGGACAGTAAGGATTGTGTCCATGAGGTTTCTTTCCTAGGAGAACCCAAGGCTTTACCAGGATGGCCTAGAGGCAGGCCATTCATTTACATCCTAGGCATGCTCTGCCCATAACCTGAAAGCTTGAATGAGGCTAATTTACGAGTAATAGATTAGTCAGGCATGTGTTATACACCTACAGTCTTGGCGTTGGCACTTGGGCCATAGCAGTAGGAGGATCAGGAGTTCAAGGCCAGTCTCAGCTATTTGAAGCCTTGCTTCAAAAAAGCCCAACCAACCATAATGGCATGAATTGCAGAAGAAATTCCAAGCAGCATAGCATTCAGGCTGTGACGTGGTTACTCCTCACTGCTTTTGCCTGGTTTATGCTAAGAAAGAGCCAAGAGTCAAGCAGAAAGGTGTGAATGTGGACTTTGGCTAGGAAACATGAAGCAGATGAAGTTTCCTGGAGTGAGAGGTGATTGCAGTGGTTAGTGAGCATGGTTAAGAAGAACTTGTATTGGGACAGTAGAAATGCTGCTGCCAGGGCAAAGCTCCAGGGTATAAAATTTAAAACCCACTTACAAGCATTCATTGGAAAAAAGAGTGCTTTTTGGAGACAGTCACTGGCAGTGTTACCTATCATGCCTGGGTCCCTACACTCAATTCTGTAGGCCTTGAAAAGGGAACACTTCCTAGGGAAATGTTTTCAGAGGTTTAATCACACAGATGCATGCAACATTTTTCTTGCAGTTCTGCAAAATACAGGAGTTGCACTCATTGAAGCTTAAACCAAGGAAGGTTTCAGAAAAGCCCCGAGGTAGGCAGTGTATAGCAGATTTGGATTCTGTGCTTGGAGTATCTAAGTGGGCTGCATATGATGCTGTGAAGGTTTGTAATTGGCCTGTGAGATATTTTAGGTGCTAGGACCATGGGAAAACTGTGGGTAAATGGAACTGGCCTACATGGGACAGAGCTGGGTGGGCAGAGCCAGCCATGCCTGCTCTGTGACGCCTGTGAGCCTCCTACACTGGGTACTGATGCCACAGCTTGCAGTTTGCCCTGCTCAGGTTCAGTTTTGTCTTTGTCTGATATTTCCTTGCTGGGCCCCTACCCCTTCCTTTGGAATGGGAATGTTTGTTTTGTGCCATCAAATATAAGAAATATGTGGTTTGTGTATGTATATATTTAGTTTTTCAAGACAGGGGTTCTTTGTATAGCCCTGGCTATCCTGGAACTCACTCTGTAGACCAGGCTGGCCTTGAACTCAGAAATCCCCCTGCCCTTTCCTCCCAAGTTCTAGGACTAAAGGCGTGCGCCACCACCGCCCAGCAGTTTATTTTTAATGGGCACTTATAGCTAAAGAGTTCATTCTTGTGCTGGGTGAGAGATGGGGTTGTAATCTCCCTTTATATTTGGATACCCAGCTGTCGAGTGCTGTCTGTTGTGTAAGCTGTCTTTTCCTAATATGTGTGTTTTTGACAGTTGCCAAAGGTTAGGCAGCCATCCCCCATCCCCTGCTCCTCTATTCTATCCCATTGGTTTATTTTTTATCTGCTGACCAGTTTTGGCTACTTCCTCTCTTTGGTGGCATCGTTTGAGATTAGGAGTGGGGCATCTCCCCTAGTGCCCTTGTGCTGAAGGGCTCTGACTCTGGGCCTATGCTTCCATTTGAATTTTAGGATTTTTTTTTCTAGTTCTGTGAAGGTCGGAATCTTAATGAGGCATTGCTTTAAATTTACACATCATTTCAATAATACAGCCATTCCCACATGTTACCTCTGTGACCCATGGTCACTGGCGCTTTCTCCATCCAGTGTCTCCTGTAATGTCTTCAATGTTTTAAATTTTAAGTGGCTAGGTTTCATCAGAGGTCATTTTTAAATGATTGTGAGTGAATTTTTTTTTTTTTTTGGAGAAATTCATTACTGATAAACAGAAAGTGACTGGTTTTTTTTCTTCCTGTGCTGGGGACTGGAACTCAGGACGCTGTGCCTGCTAGGCACCTCTACCATTGAACTAAGTCTCTAATCCTGTACTCCTGATATCTGTATATTGGTTTTCTATTGGATTCTTTGCTGAAAGTGTTTATAAAATCTAAGATCTCTGGTACCGTTTATAAGACCTTTAAGTTGAGGATCATATCCACTGCAAAGAGGGATAATTTGACTTCTTCCTTTATTTACACCCTTTTTCTCTTTCTTTCTTTCTTTCTTTCTTTCTTTCTTTCTTTCTTTCTTTCTTTCTTTCTTTCTTTTCTTCCTTACTTCATTCCCTTCCTTCCTTTCCTCCTCCTCCTCCTTCTTCTTCTTCTTCTCTCTCTCTCTCTCTCTCTCTCTCTCTCTCTCTCTCTCTCTCTCTCTCTCTCTCTCTCTCTCTCTCGGCTCTACCTAAGACCTCACATTCTATATCAAAGACGAGTGGAGAGAGTGACTATGCTTGTCTGGTTCCTGATGAGTTTGCATGCGTTTCTTTATGTTCCCCCACTTAGCTGCTGTTGGCTGCAGGCTTGTCCTCCGTGCCTTGATGGGGTTCTATGTGCATTCCTTTTATTCCTAGTTTCTTTGGGACATTTACAATTAAGGGATGGTAAACTTTTTCTAATGTCCTCTCTCCATTTATTAAGGTGGTTATGTGGTTTGTAATATTGTTGATTTAAGTGTGATATTATATTTATTAACTTGCATATTTTGAATCATCTTTGCATCCCTGGAATAAAACCACCTTTGTATTATTTCTAGCTGTTTTTAACTGGCAAGTATTTTATGGAGAATATTCCTACTTATGCTCATGAGATATTGGCCTATAGCTTTCTTTTTGTTATTGTATCCTGTGGTTTTAGTATCAAAGTATTGCTAGCTTCATAGATGAGTTTGGTAGCATCTCCTCCCTTCCTAGTCTATGAAACAATTTGAGGAGCACTGGTATTAACTCTTTTGAAAAGACTTGGTAGATTTCAGTAGCAAATCCCTCCAGTCCTGAACTTTTCTTTGGAGACTCTTTATTGTACTTCAGCTTTGATATGGTCCTGCCTCAGTTGTTTGTAATCTCGGTGTAATTTTGTTAGGGTATATGTTTGTAGAAATTTATCCATTTCTTCTTGAGTTTCCATTCTGGAGAGCAATGTAATACTCAACGTGTTCTACAGTGATCCTCAGGTTTATTCACTGGAAGTTGTTATAACATCTTTGTTGCAGGATATTTGATCACAATGTAACCTCAAGAAAAAAAATGTTTCTAGTGGTATGGCCCAGCCGTTAGCATACACCTTTAATCTCTCTCTCACTGGAATACAGATACATCCTTAGTTCTCACTTTTGATCCCAAACAATAAGGGTGAAATTAGTTTGTAGAAGGAAGCACCCACATTTAAAAGTGATGTCTAAATGAGTGGCAAAGTGACGAATCAGAGAAAGATTTGACAGAAGAGGATATGCCCAACTCTCATGACAGAGAGAGAGAGAGAAAAAGGAAGCTACTTAAGAGAGCGGTGGCCAGGCGTGGTGGTGCACACCTGTAATCCCAGCATTTGGGAGGCAGAGGCAGGCGGATTTCTGAGTTCAAGGCCAGCCTGGTCTACAAAGCAAGTTCCAGGACAGCCAGGACTACACAGAGAAACCCTGTCTCGAAAAACAAAACAAACAAACAGAGAGAGAGAGAGAGAGAGAGAGAGAGAGAGAGAGAGAGAGAGATGCAGAGAGAATGAGAGGAGGCAGCAGCTTTACCAGGGGAATTTTACAGAGACATATTGAAGAGAGAACAAGTTAGACATAGATGAAGACAGCATGTGCCAGAGAATGAGTTGGAGCCAGATTAAAACATATTGCCAAGCCGGGCGTGGTGGCGCACACCTGTAATCCCAGCACTTGGGAGGCAGAGGCAGGCGGATTTCTGAGTTGGAGGCCAGCCTGGTCTACAGAGTGAGTTCCAGGACAGCCAGGATTACACAGAGAAACCCTGTCTTGAAAAAAACCAAAAAAAAAAAAAAAAACCAACAAAAACAAACAAACAAAAAAAAAACATATTGCCAAAGTTAGTATGTGGCCAAGCAAAGCAATTCAGGAGAGACCAAGAGAAAGAAGCCAGACTGAGTCAGTGAGTTTGGAGAGGAGGCTGAGCCAGAACAGCTGAGTTGAATGAACTAAACTATCCATAGTTCAGGAAGAACTAGAAAAGGGTGAGCCTTCTTCAGCAGTAAGTTTCTGAGGTCCAAAACATTCTAGGCCTACATAACACTATACAGAGTTTAGAAGCCTCCAGGACGAGGTCTAGGTTAGCACATGAAGGCTGTAAGCCTCTGAATTGACATTATATCAGGAGAATAAACGTGACGTTTCACACATCTCCTCCTCTGTCTCTAAATTTATAGATTTGGTTAGAGTGGCTAGGGGTTTGCCCGGCTTGCTTAGCCTTTCCAGGGACCAACTCTTGACTTCATGTGCAGTCTTAGTTTTAGTCTCCGCTCTTTCTTTTCTGTCCTGATCTCTGTTATAGTTTACTGCCTCATGCTTTGGGGTTTGTTTTGTTTTGATTTTCTTTTCTATTTTGACACAGTCCTATGTACCCAGGATGGGTACTGTGATATGTACTGTGTCTAAGACCGACCCTTAACTCCCGCATTCCTGGCTTCATCGAATAACTGCTAGGATAAGAGGCATAAGCCAGTAAGCCCGGCTGTTTTTGTCTTTCTGAGACCCTGGGGCATACATTTAGTTACTTACTTGATATTTCTCTGAATTTTTTATTTGATATATGTTTTTATATACATATTCTTTATTTACATTTCAAATGTTACCCCCCCATTTCTCTGAATTTTTTTGGGGGGGGTTGGATTTGGTTTTTTTGAAACAGCGTTTCTCTATATAGCCCTGGCTGTCCTGGAACTCACTCTGTAGACCAGGCTGGCCTCGAATTCAGAAATCTGCCTGCCTCTGCCTCCCAGGCGTGCACCACCACCGCCCGGCTGTTACATTTTTCATGTAAGCAATCATAACTACAAACTTCCTTCTTTGAACTGTCTTGGTGGCTCTCCAAAGTTCTGTTGAATTTTGTGTCTGTTTTGTCTGACTCCAAGGATTGTTGGTTTCTTCCATGACTTCACCTGGCACACAGTGCATTCACTTCTTGGTCTCCGAGTACTTACGTAGTGTCTTGGTTTCTTTTGCTAGTGATTTCCAGTTTTATTCCACTACGATCTGATAAAACACTTGAAATTATTTTAATTCTTTTGTATTTGTTAAGATTTGCTTTAAGACATAGAATGTGATACATTTCAGAGAGGGTTCCATGGGCTCTTAAGGAAAATGTTTACTACTTGTCTGTAGGATAGACTGTCCTGTAGATAACACCTGGGTCCATTTGATGTAGAGTGGAGCACACAACTTCAGGAGTGTGGATGTGCGTGTGCGTGTGGGTGCTTGTATGTGCATACATGTTTAGATTGGGTAACTTAACTAAAGGTGAGCATGGAGTCTTGAAGTCTTCCATGGCTTCTGGGCCTGTCTGGCCTTTCATGCTCATGAGTGTGTGTCTTGCTAAGCTTGGAACTTCAGCACTTGATGCCTATAGATTTACAATTTATCTTTGATCTTAAATAAATCATATCTTTATTGGTATGTAGTGTAGTGTCCCTCTTTGGCTCGTCTAATCCTGGATTGAAGTCTGGATTGGGAATATATTAATATTGTATAATATATAACATATTATTAATATATTATTATATATTAATATTGAACTTGCTGGGTAGCCCCTGTTACTGTTGAACTTACAGTCCTCCCGTATCAGCCTCTGAGGAAGCTGGAACTACATGAGCACCCTTTGTCTGGCTTTATATACATGCTACCACATGTCATACATACATATATACATGTTACACTGTCACACGAAAAGATTTCAAATGATCTAAAACTCTTCATTTTTTTAAACAAAATCCAGGATGAGAGCCCTGTCGAGGTGTGCATAGCCCTGGGTTTGACTTCAAGCATGCCTCCTCCACATCCCAACAAAACTTAAAAGACGTTCCAAATGGTGAGGATGAGATAAAGAAGGAGAGAAACCAAAGAGAAAGGATACACAAATCCACAGAGTTATAGTTAACTTTGGGTGACAGTTTCGCATTGAGCGGAGCGAGCCAGCTTGTTTTCTCCTTACTGCCAAGACGGGCCCCAGTCAACTTGGCATTTGCTGTAGCCCTCTGTGGGAGAGAGAAAAGGAAGGTACATTCAAGTGTGTGTTTTCTTTTTCTTTTGTGAGATTTTCAGCTAGTCCAGCTATGCTGCAGCATTGGTGTGGATTAAGGACTCAGGGAATTCAACATTTTGTTGTTAAGTAAAACATACCAGGCATTATTTATTTTTGTCACATATGTGGAACGTGAAACATTTCCCAATGTGTATATGCTTTTCTAAGGAAAACTTAATGGAATTGTTGTTTTGCTCAGTCTCTCTATTGGTTCACATATTTGGATCCAAATATTCATACTACTTCAGACACTCAGATTCTAAAGTTTTCTGATAATATTGCACTTAAAATCACAACATTCTTATTGAAAGCAATGGCCAGCTCTTCTGGTCCAAACATCATTTCTGGTAATGTGTGTGAGGAAAGAGTTTATTTTGCTCACAGTTCTATATAACAGTTCATCATCAAAAGCAGTGAGGACAGGAACTCATGCAGGGCAGGAACCTGGAGGCAGGAGCTGATGCAGAGGCCATGGAGGGTGCTAGCTACTAGTTAGTTCCTGATGGCTTGCTCAGCCTGCTTTCTCTTCTCTTCTCTTCTCTTCTCTTCTCTTCTCTTCTCTTCTCTTCTCTTCTCTTCTCTTCTCTTCTCTTCTCTTCTCTTTTTTTCACATCTCAACTGTTGTTTTCCCTAGTCTCTCCTCTTTCTCTTCCTCTGCCCCTGCCCCTCTGCTCCTCCTCTGTGTCTCTTCAGAAAAGGGCAGGCCTCCCAGGGACATCAATCTTCTTTCAACCATATCAAGTTGCATATCAAGTTGCAGAAAGACTAGGCTCCTACCCCTTCCCCACCCGCCCTGTATTGAGGCTGGAGTGGCAGCCCAGTGGGAGGAAAGGGTCCCTAAAGCAGGCAGAGGAATCAGAGTCAGCCCCTGCCCCACTCTCAGACATCACTATTTTGTTTCTAGAGAAAAACTCAGACTTTCAGACACAGCATTCTTATTCAGATGCAGGGATTCTGAGGGACAAAAGAAACGCAGTACTGAGCAGTGGGGAACACTTATTAAAGCGGTTACATGTCCCCGGATAGGTCTGTGCAGCCGTGTTTCATTGGAACACGCCACAGGTTCACTCATACTTCATATAGTTAACCCTGACTGGACTTCTTCACATCAGTTATGGGGCACAGGAAGAAGAGCCTGTCTTCTTCCTTTTCTGCTCTCACTGATGTAAGAGTAGCACAGAATCTAAGGACGGGCCAGGCATTGTGTTGCATACCTCTGAAACACCTACTAGGGAGGCAGAGCATAGATAGATCAATGTGAGTTCAAGGCCAGCCTGGTCTACATAGCAAAGCCTGTATTAAAAACAAACCAACAAATAAGCATTAAAAACCCAAGAACCATCCCTATCATCTCTGAAGTCAGGAATCTGAGTGCCTTAGTCATACGGTTCTGGCTTAGAGTTCCTCTCAAGGCTGTGTCCAGGCTGTGTGCCAGGACCCACTCTGGTTATTTCAGAGCTTTTCTGGGGAAGGAGATTCTGCGTCCAAGATCCCTCACGGTTGTTGGAAGCTAGCAGCTTTAGCTCTCGTGCAGACCCCTCCATCAGACTGCCTGCAGCCTGGCAGCTTGCCTCCCGCAGAACTAGTGATCCAGGAGAGAAGAGACAGCCACAGGGACGAAAGTCAACGTCCTCTATCACCTTATCTCCAGGTGACAGATGGTTACTTTCTCCATATATGCTGTGCACATATGGAGCCAGGTTCCATACCAGGAAGGGCGGATAGGAGGGCGTAAACCTAACACAGGGAGCCCATGGGAGCGAGCTTGGCAGCTGCCGAGCACAAAGAGCAAGTGTGGCAATTGGTCGTACACCTGCATCTGACATGGTGGGGAATAGCAATCCAAAAGCCATTATTGAGAGCTGGAGAGATGGCTCAGTAGCCAAGAGCACTGGCTGTTCTTCCAGGGGACCTGGTTTGAGCCACCTACCTGGTGGTTCACAATCATCTGAAAATAAAATAATAAAAAACAAAAAATTAATTAAATTAAAAATAATTGTTGGGTCAGTGATGAGACTATAGTGTCGGGTAAAGATTACACTGATTAGTGCTATGTAAATGGTAAATTTCTCATAGTTGGTGGTTGTAAAGTGATACTATTCCCGAGTATCTTAAGTGATTGTACCTAGGACGATCTTGGGGAAGTGCAAGTACTCATCTTATATACATGCATACATATGGACACATATGCACCATGTGCAAATGCACACACATGCACATGTGTGTTATAGGGATCTAACCCACGACCTCATGCTTGCAAGCGCTGTGCCACTGAGCTACACTTCCAGTCCTAGCTGTTATTTTTATTTTTATTTTTTTTAACAAGATTTATTTATTTATAATATGTAATTACACTGTAGCTATCTTCAGACACCAGAAGAGGGTGTCAGATATCCTGACAGATGTTTGTGGGCCACCATGTGGTGCTGGGATTTGAACTCAGGACCTTCCGAAGAGCAGCCGGTACTCTTACTCGCTGAGCCATCTCTCCAGGCCCAACTGTTATTTTTATAAATATTGAAGTATCAAAGTGTGTTCATTTGCCTGTTTGAGAAGGCAGTGGTGCCTTGGGGAACAGGGGTGCTATCTGAAATGTCGTCTTTCTTACAACCAGAGAAGTGCAGGTTCTATGGGATCCTCATGCAGAGTCAAGGTGAGCCACATTGCTGGTTCAGTGACAGAGGATTTTAAAAAGTTTATTCTCTTTGTAATATACGTGCTATTGACATATTTTTTTTAAAACAATGTACCTCTCTTCAGAAAACAGAGATTTTAGGAGGTGACATTATAGTAAATTTGCATGTGGACTTGGCAGGAAGCTGAGAAATGGTGGTGTTGTAGGGAATTTGAATTGTAGAACTCTAAGGCATGAAGCCTACATCGAGAACTTGGTAGTTAGGTTCTTGATCTACAGTCTAACCTTCCCCTAAAGGATGACCTCCCAAGACCACTGCATTCCTTCACCGAAGAAAGGGACTCATCAGGATGGAAGGACAAGCCAGTGCAGAACGCTTGGCTTTGAGTCATGTGACCCTTGGCAGGTGGCTAGCTGCCCCTGTGCTTCCGGGTCCTCAGGAGTCTGTCCATACAACTGTTTTGAAGGTTACATGAGTTATCAGAAAAAGCCAGCACTGTGCCTTTTTCTCTTCACATTGGAGGAAAAGAGCAGGCCGCATGGGGATCAAAGCCAAGCATTCTTTGAAGAGCTGAGAGGCATCACCTTCCCCAGCAATCTTTCCTGCCATCTCGTGTATTCCTGCAGCATGAGGCAGTGTTGTGTAGAGATGACCTACTTAACTAGCACGTACTCCCTGTAAAACCCTAAGACCGTCAGAGAAGAGAATGTGGTTTGCACATTTCCTGATTCCTGCATTCATACGTGGTAGTTACTGAATCAATCAGAGAGTTGTTCAGTACCGACTTGATTTACCAGGTACCAGGGAGAAGCAGTGAACAGAAATGGAAAGGTCTCCTCTTCCATTGAATTTATATCCTAAAAGAGAGAGTCAGAGAGGAATGGTAAACAAATAAGAAGACTGAATATTCTGATGAAGTATGAGGCGGTGTGAGCAGCCCAGGGTAGGGCTGACGGTCATGGAACACAAGTGACCCTTAGCACTAGCTTGTGACCTCACAACACGGAGTATGGGGGGTGGGGAGTGGATTGGTAGGAAGTATCTCATACAGTTTCTATCACAGCAATCCCCTGAGGGAAACAGGATTATTATCCGTCATTCACTAAAGGCTACTGATGACCATAACTGCTAAATTCCATGAATTGTGCCATGCAATTCTTTCTACCTGCTGAAATGCAGACAGCTGTTTCCTTTTACAAACTGGCAAGGATTTCAGAGCTAGGGTAAATTGTTCAAGGCCCCACAGATAGCATCAGAAATAAGATTTCTTTTTTTTAAATTGTTTTATGTATTCACCATTGCTCTCTTCAGACACACCAGAAGAGGGCATCAGACCCCATTGCAGATGGTTGTGAGCCACCATGTGGTTGCTGGGAATCGAACTCAGGACCTTTGGAAGAGCAGCCAGTGCTCTTAACTGCTGAGCCATCTCTCCAGCCTTGCAGATTTCACTGAAGATTCAAAGTCAGTCTTTGGACATAATGTACGAGCTGATAATACTCTTTTTTAAAAAGCAGCTAACTTGGGAGAGGCACAGCTGTATGCAGTGAGGCTCCGGGAGTTCGAGGTGAAGTCTACTGAAGGAGAAACCTATAAATCAGATCTGAATGTGAAAATGTCAGCCGTAGGGTACGAATGACTGTCTTTGCCAGTGATTACTCTTTCCCCCTCCTGGAGTTCATCAGACCCCTCTTACTATGTGTCACCGAGCAAGGTACTTAACCTCTGTCAAGAGTCTTCGTCTGACAAATAGAGATGCAGGTGAATGCCAGGCCTGAAACGTTCCACATGACACTGCAAATTAGAATGATCTCTTAATATTTTTAATGAACCACAAACTACTTGAGGGTGGCCAGCAGGGAACGTACCTGCCTTTGCACCTCGCACAAAAGGGATCATCAAATAGTGTGTTACCCAGCTGGCAAAGCTCAGGGCTCACCAGGCTTCCCACCTGACAGCCTGTCGCTGGAGAATGGAAGCCATAATGCCTGGTGGTGACCCGACCACCTTGATGTTACTTGAGCTGTGGGTTTTAGCTGTAATGAGATCTCTGTTTCTGAGAGCCATTCTGGTTCCTTTTTAGCAACCCTGCTTGCTGTATAAACAGTTAGGTGGAGAGTGGGGCTGGGGTGCAGGGAGCGGCTGGCCTGCTGACGTCAGCACTCTGGGCTTGCCGTGCCCGGCCACAGGCAGAGCTGAGGGTGCTGCTGGATGCCGTGCAGTGCACACTAGCACTAGGTGGTGCAAACTGCTGTTGGCCCAAAGACCAGCTCCTAGGCTCCAGGGTCTAAGTTCAAATCTGAAGTTAAAGACTAGAAAATGGATTTGAAGCCATTATAATTTGAATAACACATGCTCCTACCAATTCTAACAAACTCAAAGAAAACAAGGAAGAATAAAAAATTCTATATGCAGTAATTTTACGGTGATGCCATCCCACAGTTGTTACTTGACAGTGTCTCCCACAGTGTAAACATTGAAAACAGGCTTTGATATCCTACTTTGTCCTGACAGGTAAATTCTAGTATACTTGTGCTTTTGTTTGCTTATTCGAGACTAGTTTTTTTTTTTTAAATCATTTTTTGGCTTACAGCAAAATTGGGAGAAAAGTATAGAGAGTGCGCGTGCACACATGCACACGCACACACACACATGCACATGCACACGCATGCACACACAAGTCCCTGGGGGACACTCAACAGACTAGAGCACCAATCAATTAAGGATATCTTGGTTAGGTCTAGCCTTTGACAGTTAGTTAGTCACTGGTGTGATAGTGTCTAAGAAAGCAGCTGCAGGGGGAAGGATGTATTAGGCTCAAAGTGTTCGTGGCCTCTGGCCTGGTCATTTGACCCTAGGCTTGTGCAGTGACTCTGGCATGGTGGGCTACAGGTAACACAAAGTGCTTCCTTCATGGACAGGAGGCAGATTGGGAAAGACAGGCAGGGTCAGGGAAAAGAAATTCCCTGCCTTCTATCCTCCATGCTGTGAGAATCAGCTGTGAGTCCTCAGTGACCAGCCTCTTGTACGCGTGACCCACGCCCTCTGTAGAGTCACCAGCTGGTTATTAGGCCTTTAACACATGAGCCTTTGGGAGGTCGTTTCATATTTAAACCATCACAAGAATTATGAAAAACTGCTGCCAGCATTTATTACATTTATGTATGTTGTGTAGCATGGATTTTCTGCTCATTGTGGATCCTATACTAACAGTTTATATGAGCTCCTGGATTATGGAGTACTCATGAACTGATAAGCCCATGGTTGAAGGTAACAGTAAGTTACACTCTGTGTAAGTTAAACGTTCATGCTGGATCCACAGAACAGTAGGGTTGTGCGGCATATCCACTAGGGGAGGCAGCTGTTGGTCCTGCGGCCCCTGTCCTGCTCAGAATCACCCTACAGCATACACCCTGGGAAAGGGCGGCAGCTCAAAGTCTAATTTCCTCTATCGTATTACATTTGTGTACGTGTGTGTGTGTGTGTGTGTGTGTGTGTGTGTGCATGTGTGTGTGTGCGTGCATGAGTGCGTGTGTGTGCGTGTGTGTGTGTGTGTGTGTGTGTGTGTGTGTGTGTCACAGGACAGCTCTCCAGAGTCATTTGTCTTCTACCATGTGGGTCCTGTGAATCAGATTCAGATGGTCAGCCTGGGTGCCAGGGCTTCTACCTGTGGAGCCATTCATCTCACCTCTTCCTTTTCAAAAAAGAATCCCCTAAAATATTTTATATTGGGAAAACTTTCTTGTTAAAATTTTGGGCACGCATACACACAACACATGTCACAGCATGTGAGTGCGGGGTCTTGCACTCCCAGGGATGCCCCGACTTACCTCCCATCTCATTGGAGAAGACACTAGAACACCTGACTTTTTGTGGGCTCTGGAGACCCAAACCCAGGTCCTCACACCTGTGCAGGAAGTACCTTATGCACTGAGCCATCTTCCCAGTCCCCAAATAGTATTTCTACTAAACCATTGTGTAAATGAAATTGATGGTCAAATCATGGTGAGCTGAACTGCCTCACTCTCTCCAAAGCGGCACTTCCCATTTGCATCCCTGTGGGTTTGAATGAGATTCTATGCTGTTCAACACCCTGACAGCCTTAGTTGGTCAGTGTCGGGGACCTGCTAGGTGCTGTCTTGCTGCTGGTTTGATTTGTACTCATGGGCTCATGTAATGATGTTGGGTGTGTTTCCATATGCTTAAGATATGTTTGTCAGGTCTGATGAAGTATCTGGGTTTTGGTCCCGTATGTTGGTTTGCTCGGTATTTTAAACAGGAACCTGGGGCACACTGCACAGACCCGCTGTCACTGAACACTCTAGGGTTGCAATGTGTCCTTGGTCCCAGCCTATTTTTCTTGTTCTTTTCTCTTCATTCCCCTTCCTTTTCCACTCGTCCTTTTCCACTCGGTGAGGTCTTTCCATACTGCCCAGGCTGGCTCCAGGTCCTCCAGCCTTCAAATCGATCCTCTTGGCTCAGCTGCCCCGGTGGTTACACATACAGGTCCATGCTTCCACACTTAGCCCATCTTAAAGACAAGTTTGTTCATTTTCCTAGTGCTGAGGCTTAAATTTGCTTGGACTTTGATTAGGAATGCATTGAACCTCTAAATCAAATTAGAAAGAATAGCTGGATGTGATGACTCACTCCTATAATCCCAGCCCTTGGGAGACTGAGGCAGGAGGACTGTCATAAGTTTAAGGTCAGCCTAGGCTACATAATGAGTTTTACATAAGGCTAGAGTACAGCTTTATAGTGCAAGAGTCTCAAACAAAAAAGAAAGTTGGGACAATATCAAACATTCAAATTCATGAACATGGACTTCTCTATACCTGTTACGTTCTTGTATTGATACATCGTAACAATCTGTCATTAATTGTTACATTTGATCATAAACAGTGAGAACAGACAGTTGTCTCAATATTTGTCACTTATCAGTTTTCTGTCCCCCACCCTTGTTCTTTTTTCCTATTTTTGTCTTTAATTCATTTTCTGTCTTTTGTGACTGTACCAAACATCTGACAATTCCATTTTCTTCCTCTCTTTTTGGCATATTAGTTAAGCTTATTTAAAATTCAGTTTTGCTGGTAAACCATGTCGCACATAGGCATGCAAGCGCTGTAGTCCTGCTTCCTGGTTACACAGGGGTCTGGTATAATTCTGAAGGATCCGAGGAATGGTAATGAGACCTGGCATCAACTGAGACTCCCTCCCTGCCCTCCACCAAGGAAGCCAGGCAGAGGCTTCTCTCTGGCCATCAAAGTCCTGTGTGGCATTTTCCTCCAAGAAAAGGGTGAAAAATCTGTTGTTTCTGTTGAGTCTAGAAATCATCCCGGCATTATTTGGGGTTCCCTTCCAGGATTCTTAGCCTCTTTAATAGATTGAAAACAAGATTGGAAGGAGACTTGAGGACAATTTTATTAGGGTTTGAGGAAAACAGCAGGGTGAGCAAACCACACATGTCAGCGGCTGGGGGCGGGGCATGGCGGAGAAGGGGAAGAGAGAAGCTGTCTTCTTTTGAGTTAGGGTATGAGAAAGCAGTAGTGGAGGCTGGCAAGCAGCCATGAGGAGGAAAAGGGGAACAGGTGTACTTCAGCAGATGCATGGGAGAGCCTTTTGCCCAGGAGAGGCACAGAAAGGGAGAAGCTACATTTGAGTAACCTTAAAGGGGTGGGGCAGGCTCTGCAGCAGCGGCTCTGTAAGTGGATCCACTGAGGAAGGGGCTTCTGGGAAGGATAAACCCATTTTCTCATTAAGGGGATAAGATAATTATTCCTGTCTTGTCCTTAGCATGATTTTCTGGTGAATCAGATTTCCTATGGTGTGGATAAACTCCCTGCTAGGCCCAGCTGTGTTAACTCTTGAGGGAAGACACAATAGTTCGTAATGTTCTGATCTTCAGAACAGGCTAGAGGTATAGTTCATTCTTTTAACAGGAGGTCTAAGAAGTTGATGTGTACTTTTCTAGTGTTTCCAGGGAAACAGGAGATCAAATTCTTCAGGGAGGTAGGGGTCCATCCTCACTGGCCTCCAAAGTAGCTATCTAAATTAGCTAGATCTTTTGGATAATTTGGTTCAGCCTCTACATTAGCATTTCACTGTGGTGTGTGTGTGTGTGCACACACACGCACGCGTGCACGCGCTTGCACACACACCTGCATTTATACTAGGTGTCAATTCGGCTTTCAAGCATTCCACGTAGGCATTACCCCTTAGCTGTAAGCACGTTCTGCATTTGTGTTCACCTGTGATGGAGATGCTTCTTGCCCTACACCTCATGGACCAGTTCCGCAGCAGCAGATTTCCCAGCTCACCTCTTTTAGCCTTTGTAGAGTTCAAGTAGGTTTTGGCTATGGGGTAGGTTTTGGTGTATGGGAATGCTGTGGCCAGCTGATTGTCTATTTAGATACTAACATTTTCTACACATCAGTGGTAAGGATTTGCTTTTCTGGTATTGGTGTGCTCACTGGGGCAGCACTGTGCCTGCCTTCCTCTTCTATCTACTGTTTGGCTAACCGTTTAGCACAGATCTCCAGACTGTGTCCAGACTCATGTGTGCAACATGCCTCCTTACAAAGTTTATTCACTTTAGGGAAAGGTATGTGAGTTGTCCTCTCACTTGACTACCTAGAGGCCACTGCTAAGTTACTAGATAACCTAATCTTAATATCACTGTGTTTCCAAGAGCAGTGAGGCCAGAGGAGAGGGGAGGAGCAGGGAGCTTCTGGAGCAGTCAGAACACACACAGCGTTTTCCAGCGTTCATGTGTATACGCCCAGCTCATGGCATGCCAAAACCATTACAACAGTAACAGCAGACCAGATGACTGACTGCAGATCAGCATAAGAGATGAAGATGATAATGAAGTTTGAAATGTCACAAGAATTAGCAAAGCGTCACAGAAAGACAAGAAGTATGTGCTGTTGGCCACATGGCACGGGTAACTTGCTTACGTAGGGTTGCCACCAACCTTCCATTTTTAAACCCCTGACCTCCCCTCACACCATGTCAATGCCACCATCTGTTTCACCTGATAGCATGCACACCTTATCAATCTCACCCAATGAACATGCACACCTTATCAATCACACAGGATAAACATGTATACCTTATCCTTCTCACCTGATGATCATGCACACCTTATCCATTTACCTGATAAACATGTACACGCTATATACACTTGAGTGTGCAGATGCAGGTGTAGGTATATAAATAAGCACGGAAATGTTATCAATATCATTTGTTAGAATAGACGTTATATGTGGTGCTGGGGATCCCACTCCAGGTCTCCTGCACAGCAGACAAATATCACGAACCACGCTGCCTCTCCTCCTTTAGCTGTGTTACTCTCATTGTTGGCATGGTCTCCCTGCCATGATTTTATGGATGGTTTTATGACTTTTTTCTTTATAATATTTGTTCTGTATTTTCAAAATTATGTTTTTAGATGTAGGAGGGTTTTTGCTTTTGTTTGTTTGCAGGGAGGGCAGGGGGTAGTCTCCTGCTTGGTGTTCTCTGAGTTTCCTGGATTTATGGTTTTGTGTCTGGTATTAATTTGGAGAAATTCTCAGACTTTGCAAGTAAAGCTAGAGAGTTATTCAGGTTTCCTTACAGAGCCAAAGAAAGAATATTCTTTGGTTAGATAGGCTAACTAGATAGGCTCATTCCAGGAATGCAAGTATCTTAGGGTTTTACTGCTGTGAACAGACACCACCATGATCAAGGCAACTATATAAGGACAACATTTGACTGGGGCTGGCCTACAGGTTCAGAGGCTTAGTCCATCACCATCAAGGCCAGAGCATGACAGCCAGCATTCAGGTAGGTGCAGGGGAAGCGGAGTTCTACTTCTTCATTTGAAGGCTGCTAGAAGACTGACTCTTCTACACTGGGCTTCAAAGCCCAACCCCACAAAGACACACTTCCTCCAACAAGGCCACCCCCTCTAAACAGTGCCATTCCCTGGGCCAAGCATATTCAAACCACCACAGCAAGGATGGCTGAAAATTGAAAAATAAGCCACTAATACAGTATATAGAGAGACTTCAGAGACAGAAATCACAGGTCAGCTCAATGGGTGTTTTCAGAAAAGCCTTGTGTCAGGTTCAGCACCCCTTCATGATCTGAACACTAAGAACAGAAGCAACAGACTGACACACGAGAAGCCATGAACAACCAACCGTGGCCAGCACTATTACATAGGGAACCAGGAGCCAGGCAAGTGCTCATTCTCTCCAGGCCCCTTCACCACAGCATTTGAAGGCTGAACTGGAGCCATGAAGAGAGAAAGAAGTAAAGGGATACAAACAGGAAAGGACGAAGTCTAATGGTGTGAACCGTCTGATCCCATACTTAACCCTAAAGTCCCCACCTTAATGTAAGACTTGAAACTCAAATCCACCAGAGGAAAACTGAAAACTTTTCAAGACATGAGTGTAGGCAGGGACCCTCGGAAAGACATTCCACCAGCTCAGGACTACCTGTGTGAAGGAGGAGGTGGGGGAAGGGGAGTGACAGGCGGGTGAATATAAGCAAAATGCAGTTATATACATATATGAAGACATCTTTGTATACTTGCCAAAAAAATTTTAATTGAAGAAACTTTAGGATGGAAAATGGCTTGAAGTTCATACAAGAAGAAAACCGTTTCTTTGCAGGGGACTGTTTATGAGGGGAAGGAGGGGCAGCAGCCGGGCAGGTGATGGAGACTCACGAGCATCAGGTGTGGCTTCCTTTTTAAAGTCAGTGAATGAGAAAGTTCTGCTGTTGTGTTCAGTAGAGTCTTGGAGGAAGCGTGGGGGTGAACTGTGTGAATATCTGAAGACAATCCACTCCAAGCAGAGGGAAGGAGGCGGGGTGCCCAGGGAGAGAATGTGGTCACAGGTGCCCACGTGGCTGAGGGAGCGAGAGGCACAGCATGGGCTGCTTGGCTTTAAGAGGCTCTCCAAGCAGACATGCTTCCTATCCGGAGAACAGTTCCTAAAACATTCCATATCTAAAGTGCTTTTTTCTTTGAGGGGGCTAAGATTCTGCTTTTGAACAATTACTAATTTTTCAAGTTGGCATACAGAGGTTTCCGTGTGGTGTTTTCCTGTGTACACATGTGCCTTGTTACACGTCCTGCAACCTCACTGCCTCCCCTCAGATGCCCGAGCCTTTCTTACCCTAATGCTAACGTCTTACATTGCCATGGAATGTGGGACAGAACTAAGAAACCTCATCGGTTAATTATTATTAACTGAAATTCAGACTTAATCTCTGTTTCATTGACTTTCCTGCTAATACTTTAACATTGCTAGAGGCAAACAATAAAAATAAAGACGTAGGCAAGGGCCTGAAAACACTCCAGTAGCTCAGGACTGCATGTGGTGGGGACGGGGTCCAGAATAAGGGGGGATGTGGGTGGTCCATTGTACTTAGTCCTGACAGGTGCTTGGCCCTTCCTTGCTCCTGAGAGCTTAGTCTGTCATACAGAGCCCCGAGGAGACCTTCCATGGAATGGCTTCCTATTTGGGTTGATCTGGTAAAGTTTGCCAAAAGACTAGGTTGCATTATGGGCTTAGAAGAAAACTGTGGATGTAAAATGTCGGTCTCCAGGAGAAAGAAAGGGTTAATTCTGCCTCATAGTTTAGATCATCTTATTTCCAAGGAAAAGAACTTTGAGAAGCCTGGAAAACACTTCCTTAACCAAAGACCAGGGTTAACAGCGGCAATGCGAAGTCGTGTCCAGATGGTGCAGTGAGTCGACGAACTTGACAGAGAGGTGACCCATGAACAAGACTGACTTCTAGACAAGTGTGGGCAGGAAGGTGTGGCCCCTCTCCTCCTCATCACCAAGGCTCATGGCTGACACAGCAACAGAAGGGAAGATTAATGAGAGAAAAGCATAACATTTATTTAATCAGCATTTCATGTGACTCAGAAGGCGTCTGAAGTAAAGACCTAGGAGAAATCGTTTTTTTTTTTTTTGTTCTTTGGTTTGATGGATAATGGCAGGCCATGCAGACATGAGCTCACAGAATGGTCGTTATTTAGTGGCCAGAGACCTAGGGGCCCTGTGAGGCCCGCCGGCTCTGGCTCTGTGGCCTCCTAGGTGTGCAGTAGGGCTCTCTGGGATGGTCTTCAAGGAAAAGGAAAATTGGACCCTTTTAGGTCTTACGTTTGCTCTGAGGAAAGAAACTACACTCTCTGTGACACGCTGGAGGAGGAGTGCTCTGGCTTTCATGACTCAGTTGCAGAGCTGGTGGGGAGGAGCACAGGGAGTAGGGACAGGAGGGGGCAGGAGAAATACAGACTAAGCTTCCAAGGTCTCCAGTCCTCCCTCTGTTCAGAGCACTCATCCCGAGGCACTGTACTACATTGGGGTGTCATATTCTGAACCAAAGTGAACCTTTGCCTACCCTATGGTTTCCCACAGAGTGATCACTAAAGAATACATATGTTAAGCCAGGCGTGATAGCGCACACTTTAACCCCAACACTTGGGAGGCAGTGGCAGGTCAATCTCTGTTCGAGGCCAGCCTGGTCTACAGAGAAAGTTCCAGGACAGCCAGGGCTACACAGAGAAACCCTGTCTCGAAAAAACTAAAACAGAATATGCATATCTGTGGCAAAAGTAATTCTATATTTTTATATTTTTATTTCCCACAATTATTCATTACGATTATGGTTATTTTGTGGTATCACATGGGAGAGGGAGGCAGGCAGACAAAAAGCAGGGGACAGGGCATCTGCTCTGACTGTGTCTGTTCCTGTGTAACCCACACGTGTATCAGTACTGTCACTGCCTTTACTGAATCATGTATGTTCAACAGTTCATTTGTAAATTCCTAGAATTCACACTTATTGCTCATGGAACCTGTGGCTGTGTCACCCACTGTTTTTTTGACTAAATAATTTTGTCACTTATTTAAAGAATTTTGAACTTTAACTTTTTATTGTATATGTATGCTCATCATTTTTAAATCTTTACCTCTTAAATTACATTGTAGTTCATCCCATTTACAATGTAAACTGTGGGGCCGGAGAGGTGACTCAGAGGTTAAAATTACATACAGAGGACATGAACTTGTTTCTAATACTCACAGCGCCCTCTCCTGGCCTCCATGGGCACCTGCATTCATGTGCAGACACAAGTAAACAATTAAAAATAATAAAATCTTTAAGAAGAATTGATAGTATGTAAAAAAAAAAACCCACCCTCTTAAATATCATAAATTAAACACTAAGAAAGTCAAAAAGATTGGCCAAACCAAAAGGAAGGAGACTGTGCAGCACCCAGACCAGTCCTCCGGGAAACAGCTTGCTTCTACTCCACATGAATTCAATCTTAAGTGACCTCTAGTTGACAAAGGAATATTCCCTCAGGAATTCTCCTGGTTAAATAGTTCAGTTTTTGAAGGAACTATTTTTAAATAAGCCTTAAATATACAAGAAAAAAAATAAACCACCCAACCTCCAATACAGTTGGCAGCTTGAGAAGAGCTTAATTACCCTTCTTCTCTGTAACCATCCAGAGAAAGCAACCCTGTAACCAGCAGAGTACTTATTACCTGCTGGGATCAAGCCAAGTGGAGTCCCCACTGCTAAGTTCAGAAAATAAACAAGAAGAAAAGAAAGAGAAAAAGACAAAGGTATGTGGATGGAGGAAATAATGAAGTCCAGAAGCAGGGGGCAAAGGTGGGACCCAGCCTGACTCCTGAAGCTGAGGAGGACGAGGGGCTATTCTAAAGGATTCCATGGAAAATGCCTGGGACAGAGCCTTTGTTCACTGTGGTTGAAATAAAAGTTAAACTAAGGGTTGGGTAATTCACTACAATTTTCTGTAAATGCCTCTCCACAAGGGACCAGAGAATAAAAATTACATTTTTACTTTGAAAAGACTGACAGGGTCAGTAAATGAAAAATTTAAGGAAAAAAAAAAGAGGTGGATCAGAAGACTTTTTTTTTTTTTAATTGAGAAGCAGAACAGAATAGAACAAAGGGTTGTTGGTGTCACAGAGCGAGCTGACAGTCCTCTCCAGAGCAGCCTCACACAGCGTCACTTTCTGGCTGTTGCTTCCGTCTGGCTCCACTGGCCTTGGCCCTGGGTTCCGCGGCTGAGGGCAGTGGCCCTAAACTGTGTAAGGATGCCTGAAGAGGATGCTCGCCGTTCCCACATGGACTCGAGAGAGCTATGTCCTTAACAGAAACGCTGCATTACAACCTTAGCCACAGCACACATGTGGGCACGGCCTCAGGATAAGCCCTGAGTAAACAGAGTGGAAGAACGTTCTAGAATTCTTTGTGAAAACGAGTATAAAAATAGACTCCAAGCAACAGCAACAGTTGTGATCCTAATGAACAGGAAGAGAAAGGCCAGTGCAGTAGGAGGTACTTTCCAAGTTCCCACTGTAGCGGTCCCCTGAAAGTCATGGAGACACATAGCTCACCCACTGGGGACATGTGACACCACATGCCCTAATGGAAAGTGCTGTCTTCACACAGAATTTCAGCTTCAAATCGTGTGAGGTAGGTAGTCCATATCCTAACACTAGGGAGGTTGAGGCAGGAGGATCCACTGTCATTCTTAGATGCATAGCAAGTTCAAGGCCAGCCTGGATAAAAAGACCCTATCTCCACCCCTCCCCCAACACAGAGGAACTAGATAAAGAAAAAGGCATTTAGTAGGATGGTGGTGGCACATGCAGAGGCAAGTGGATCTCTGAGTTCGAGCCCAGTTTGGACTACAAAGTGAGTTCCAAGACAGCCAGTCGCTACTCAGTGAAACCCTGTCTCAATCAAAATCAATCAAACAAACAGTCTAGCCATCTTTCTATTTGCTGGAAGGAGATGTCTGCATGGTATCCTATCATCTGATTGGTCTGTTATAATTTACATTATAGTCAACTTATGGAGGATAACAAGCCATAACTTATATTTACTCAAGTAGAATTAGAGAAATGGAGAAAGAAATTTCTACCTCTGTTGGTTTTCAGATTTGTTTCTTGAAGATAAATTATGCTAAGCATTGCCTTTATATGATCTTTAGTAAGCCCCCAACAGCTTATAAGGATCAGATACTATCTTCTTACCTATTAGGAATATTTTCCTTGAAATTAATTGTTTAATGTCCTGTAAAGTTCTGGAGATGTTGGACTGGAGAGATGGCTCAGTGGTTAAGAGCACTGACTGCTCGTCCAGAGGATCGGAGTTCAATTCCCAACAACCACAGGGTGGCTCACAACCATATGTAATAGAATCCAATGCCCTCTTCTGGTGTGTCTAAAGACAGCAATAGTGCACTCACATACATAAAATAAATAAATCTTTTTTTAAAAAAAGGTCTGGAGATGTGGCACAGCGGTAGAATGTTTGCCTGGTATGTGTGGGAGCCGCAGTTTGGTCTCAGCACGCAGGAGATCTTTGTACTTTAATCTAGTTAAATGGAGCACTTTTGGGGTCTGTGCTGAGTGCAGACACAGCTAAAGATGGGATGAATATTCCCTTTTTTCAGTAAGAGAATTAAGTTAACTAGCTGTAGTTGCATTCCATAAGTAAAACGGTAGGACTTAGAACACAAGTTTTTAGCCATATAATCCAAGATTCCATTTCACACAGTAACTTTATTTATTTTTTAAAATTTATTTATTTATTTTATGTACATGAGTACACTGTAGCTATACAGATGGTTGTGAGCAACCATGTGGCTGCTGGGATTTGAACTCAGGACCTTTGGAAGAGCAGTCAGTGCTCTTAACTGCTGAGCCATCTCTCCAGCCCCAGGGTAACTTTAATCATGTATGTGTATGTGTCTCTGTGATGTATGCGCATATGAAAGCCGTTGCCCACAGAGACTAGAAGAAGGCGTCCGGCTACACGGAGCTGAAATTATAGGCAGTTGTGTCACCTGACACAGATGCCGGGAGCCCGGCGGGCCCTCTGGAGGGCAGTGCCTATTCTTAAACACTGAGCCATCTCTCCAGCCCTAAGGTAGTTTTTATTTTGTTTTTAAAAGAAATACATACTTTAAAATGAAAACTTCTTAAAGAAAAGCCCACCATCTCTAAACAAACAGTATTTACAGATATGCAGCCACATCCCATGATCTCTGTTTCTCTATTGTCTAAGATGAAATCTAGATGAAAGAGAAGACAGGTTGCTATTATAAGCTACATCTATGAGTTCTTATGTGCACCGAGGTATCCAATCTGGGTTTAAAGCCAACCTGAGCAGAGTTCTACTCTCCAGAGCGTGTTTCCAGAGTGGCTGCTTCAGCGCATGATGAAAAGACTTAGGTGTAAGTTTCAAAGGAGAGCAATGCCTGCACATTCCCAGCTCTCAGACCGAAGCAGGGAGCACAGCTAGCATGTGACAGGGAGAGAATCCATGTCAGAAATGCATTAACAGTGACAGCTGGCTGAAATGGAAACCCATAGATTCCAGGAGGCACAGCGGAAAGGCAGTCGCTGAATCTGAGAAGCCTCCAAGAGCAGGCATCCCCTCCCTTCAGGGCCCTGGGCTTTTAAGAAAGTGACCAAGACATGACATGCCCACTTTCAAACTTCCGTTTGATCAAGTCTCAGTGTGTTTGGCTTTATGTGGAGGTCCTTGATCCACTTGGAGTTGAGCTTAATACAAGGAGATAAGAATGGATCAATTCGCATTCTTCTGCATGCTGACCTCCAACTGAACCAGCACCATTTTGAAAAGGTGTGTAGTAAGCAGGTTGAAGGCAGAGGGAGGACTGTGATATCCCCCAGGGTTTCTCTAATGTTAGTCTCACAGGAGATGGTGTGTTATCAAAGACACAGCACTGGCATTGACTTGTTTTTTATTTTACTTTCTTTTTTGTTTTGTTTTGTTTTTTTGAGACAGGGTTTCTCTGTGTATCCCTGGCTGTTCTGGAACTCACTCTGTAGACCAGGCTGGCCTCAAACTCAGAAATCCACCTGCCTCTGCCTCCCAAGTGCTGGGATTAAAGGTGTGCACCACCACTGCCCGGCTTTATTTTACTCTCTGCAATGCGGGTGTGTGTATGTGTGTGTGTGCGCACACGTGCACGTGCGGGTGTAACCCTGAGGCTTTGAGGCTGCTGGGCAAGAGTCCTACCATGAGCTAGACCCCGAGATTTACTCTCTTTAACCATCTCCTTCTTGTACTGTCAAGGCCAGTGTTGAGGCCCTGGTTTTATCTGCGTGTATTTATCTGCCATGTTTTAGCTCGGTGCCAGGGAGGTCAGAAGAGGGTGTCACGTCCCCTGGAACTGGAGTTATACAGTGGTGAGGTGTCACGTGGGTGCCAGGAGCTGAACCTGGGTCCCCTGAAGAGCCCCCCACAGTGCTCCCCGGAAGTCATCTCTCAGCCCCACCCACTTGCCTCCCCTCCGGTCTGTCCTCCTCATTACTTCCCCCGGACAGTTTCACATCTGTCATGTCACCTGTACATAGAATGTTTTATTTTATATATCTAGATAATGTCTAGGAACCACAAATGACAGACAACACAGAATTCGTCCTTCAGATACACTTAATTGGCTTAATCCAATGATCTCCAACTGCATCAATTTTTCTGAAAATGGCAGGACTTCATTCTTCTTGATGGCTGAAAGGAATGATTGATGTACCACGTTTCCCTCAGCTACTGCTCCCTGGGTTGCTTCCATAGCGCCCTTACTGTGCACACTACAGTAAACAAGTGTGTAAACGTGTGTGCACAGGGCTAATGAGGACTCTAGCGCCAGCTTCTCAGGTCTCCTCTCCCCCCACTGGGAATCACATGCTAATGTTATTTAAGTGGTCTGCATCCATTTAGAAGTTTGCTAATTGATTCACTGGTTGTCTCTAGGGAGTGGAAGAAGAGAGATCGTTACTGATCCCCATTATTAGTCCTATTACGTTTCTTGGTGTTTAGTTTAACAGTGAGCTTGTTATTTGACTAAGTAAGTACGTATGTGTATAGATACGTTGTAAAAAAGTAGCATATTCTAGGTCTAGGGAAATGGCTCTGTGCTTAAAGTGCCCATGTGCAACCGTAAGGAAGGAGTTGAGATCCCCAGAACCATTACAAATGTTGGAGGTGGAGAGGGTCTCGGCAGCCTGCTTGTAATTCCAGCCTCGGAAGGCGGAGAGGGGTCCCCAAAGCAAGTTGGCTCGCCAGACCGGCTGCTTCTGTGAGCTCTGGATTTGGTTGGCAGACTCTGCTGCAGTGACTGGGTGAAGAGTGAGTGTGGGTTCTTCCCCTCCACCAAACCTCTGGCTTCCACATGTAAGGGTAGCCACATGTGTGTACTTTCCCTGTGTATGCATGTGTGCACACGTACACATGTACGCAACGTGTACACATACCACATATACATACTGCACACATACACACAGCATATGCACACACGTGTACACTCTCGCACACGCAGTGCGGAAGAGCACAGACAGCACATCCCTTGTGAAGCCCACAGTTACACTGGGCGGTGAAGTCCGCGGTGACGCTGGGCTGGCAGATCACTTCCCATGTAGCATTCGTCTTTAATGAACTCTTCCCGATTTCTATTCATCAGAAAGTCACTTGAGAATTTTTGGAAAAGCAGACTTTAATCCCAGCACTTGGAGGGCAGAGGCAGGTGAATCTCTGAGTTCAAAGCCAGCCTGGTCTACAGAGTGAGGTCCAGGACAGCCAGAACTATAAAGAGAAAATAAAACAAAAAAAGAACTATTTAAAAATACAATTTAGATCAGAACATTTACATTTTCAAATTTAATAACTTAAAAATCTCATTGTAAGATGGGCAGTGGTGGCACAAGCCTGTAATCCTAGCACTCTGGGAGGCAGAGGCAGGCGGATTTCTGAGTTCCAGGCCAGCCTGGTCTAAAGAGTGAGTTCCAGGACAGCCAGGGCTATACAGAGAAGCCCTGTCTCAAAAAAAAAAAAAAAAAAAAAAAACAAACAAACAAACAAACAAAAAAAACAAAAAAAACAAAAAACCAAATCCAAAAAACAACAACAAAAAAATCTCATTGTAACCAAATTGACTAAGTAAATACAATGAAATATATACAAATAAATGTATACTTAAAACAAGTGATAACATAATGGTTTTTAGTTTTTCACCTTTTATTTGTGTGCATGTTGGCACACATACATGCCACAGTACATGTGTGGAGGTTGGAGGACCCCGAGGACTCTGCTCTTTCTCCTTCCACCATGTATGTGCTGGGATTAAACTCAGGTCACCATGTATGTGCTGGGATTAAACTCAGGTCACCATGTATGTGCTGGGATTAAACTCAAGTCACCATGTATGTGCTGGGATTAAATTCAGATCACCATGTATGTTCTGGGATTAAACTCGGGTCACCAGGCTTCTGGTAGGAGCCTTTACCAGATGAAGCATCTCTCCAGCCCCAAACTTGTTCTTTTAAAGAGATGTGGTCTAACATCAATTTCTGAGACTTTGTGTTGTTTTTAAGTATCATTGGGGTTTACAGTAATGGCTTTGCTTTCCAGCAAGCTCACCTGTATGCTGTAATGCCGCTGAGTGGGAGGTTAGCTGGGCACTGCGGGACCGTGGGCCGCAGGAGCCTGCACAGCGCTTGCGGCGTCTCGGGGGCGTGTCTGGACTGCACTTTACTCAGTGTTCCTTAGAATAGACACAGCAGGTGCCTTCATTAAGCTGCTGTCACCTCAACTACAGTGTTGGTTAACACTGTGTCATGCAGTCTGTCTTTGGAAGTCTCTCACCTCTCTCATGAAGCAAGGCTATACTTTGAAGAATCATTTTATAGTTTGACGACAAAAGTGTGGAAGACGTACAGTACCAGAATACTTACCGAGGTAAAACTGACCCTGAAGAGATGAAGTGCAGTGTATGTTAGTCAGGGCTCTCTGAAGAACAGCACTGATAGAATAAATATAAACAATAAAATGGGCTTTATTAGCTTACAGGATGGCGTCCAGGTAGTCAGCAGTGGCCGTCCCACACTGGAGTTGGGTCTATGAGCGCATGGATGTCTCAGGAGCATCAGTGTGGTGCTGAAGGCCTCAGGGACCCCTGGCCCTCTGTCCATGTGGGAACCACAAGTGATGATCATACACGTGAGGGAACAGCGCTGGGGTGGGTAGGTGGACCTGCCGGTGACAGTGAGGGTGAACAGGCTGAAAAGGCAAAGCTGCCTTCGCCCTGCCTTTTTCCAGGCTGCCCCCAAAGGCTGCCGGCCAGAGTCAGTGTGGATCTTCCTGTTTCAGATCTGATCAAGAAAATCCTTCTCAGGAGTTCGCAGCAGCTTAGGTGTTAGTTGATTGTAGAGGCAGTCAAGTTGACAGCCTTTGTCAGTTTGACACAAGACAGCCATGTGGAGAGAGCCTCGACTGAAAAACTGGCTCCATCAGACTGGCCTCTAGGCAAGTCCAGAAGGCAACTGCCTGACTGGTGATTGATGTAGAGGGCCCAACCCACTGTAGGTGGGTGGGTAGGTGGGTAGGTGTGGGTAGGTGGGTAGGTGATTGGGTAGGTAGGTGGGTGGGTGGTGTGGGTAGGTGAGTGGGTAGGTGTGGGTAGGTGGGTAAATGGCCCTGAGTTGTATAAAAATATCAGCTGAGCAAGTCAATATGTAACAATCCTCCATGGTCTCTGCTTCAGTTCCTGCCTTCAGGGGCCTGCCCCTCTGTGACGGAGTGTGGCCTAAGAGTTGTAAGATGAAGTAAATCCTTTCTTCCCCAAGTTGGTTGCGGTTAGTGTTTTATCAAACCAATAGAAAGCAAACTAAGGCATAGAGTATGATTATAAGACCACTGAGCAAGATGACTCAGTGGGCGAAGATGCTTGCCCGCCTGGTGCAGAGTAGACTGGAACGCTGTCCTTAGACTTCCACACACATGTGCAACACATGTGCACCCACATGCATCATGCATGTATACACCATACACATCCACACTAACAAAAAGACATGCTGTGTGTGTGTGTGTGTGTGTGTGTGTGTGTGTGTATACATTCATGTGAGTGTGCAGGTGCACATACTCACGGAAGGTAGAGCAGGACTGCACCACAAAGCCATGCCTGGTTTTCCTGGGTGCGGAGGACTTGAATCAGACCCTCTGGTTTACAGAGCAAGCACTCCCACCTACTGAGCCATCTTCCCTGCCTCCAAAGACACGCTCACTCAGTTCTCCCACTACGCTAGACAGTTCACATTTCATAATGATTTTCAGCTAGAGCTATTAAGTTAGCAAAGGCTAGGGCCAAAAGAAATTGGTCTGATGCCAGGTGGTGGCGGTGGCAGCAGCACATCTTTAATCCCAGCACTTAGGATGCAGAGCTGGTGATCTGTGAGTTCAAGGCCAGCCTGGTCTACAGATCTAGTTCCAGGGCTATACAGAGAAAACCTGGCTCCGAAGTGTCAGGGAAGTGTTGGGGGCACGTGGGGGGTTGGGGGGGATTAGTCTGCAAATAAAATCACAAAGTGCGGCGAGTGGCACACCGGACCAAGGAAGCGCCCTGTTGCTGTCACTGCTATGGTTAGGACGGCTGGGACGAAGTGTTAAACAGCCGCTCCGAGTTCCAGTGCGGCTCCTGCGGCTTCTCCTTTTAGCCTGTAGCTTCTCCCTGTCTTCCCATAGACAGCATTCTGTGTGTCTGTACTCAGATTTCTTCCCGGCTCTGACAGGGTCTCTCCACGAAGCCCACGATGGCTTTAGATGTGCAGTTGACTACTTCAGTGCTGGGTCACAGCCACGGCCATCTCTTCCCTTCAACGTGTAAGGAAAGCAAGGTGGAGGGAGGCCCGCCTGGATGGCTGCCAGCAGTGCCCCTGCAGGGACAGACGGGACGCCGCCTGCTGTATGAGGAGACTTAAACTCAGCTCTGGGGTCTAAAGACATGGCCCCTACACTGGCTCAGTTTCCCGTGAGGCCGACACGGCGGATCACAATGGCAGGGCTGTGTTGGGTGAAAGGCAGCATCTTCGGGTAGGAGACGGCTGGAGGAGCTACCGTCTCTTTCCAAAGCAAGCCTCAGTGACCCAAGGAGCTTTTAAAGACTAAGGACACTGCTGCCCTGGCAACCGTATCTCCTACACAGCAGCCTATGGGAGACAAATCACATTTAAACCACATGAATGACTTCATTGCACAGTTACATTTTTAATGACCCTGTTTCAAAGAGAGTTACATTTGGAGGTCCTGCGGGTTAGGGCACCAACATTTAAACTCTGGAGACAACTAATCACATATTAATAATATTCACACCGGGCAGTGGTGGTGCACACCTTTAATCCCAGCACTTGGGAGGCAGAGGCAGGCTGATTTCTGAGTTCGAAGCCAGCCTGGTCTACAAAGTGAGTTCCAGGACAGCCAGGGCTATACAGAGAAACCCTGTCTCAAAAAAAAAATATTCACACTTATTTTTTAAATAGGTAAAAAAATATATTAGGGGCCCAAGTTTTAATTTGTAAGCTAATAGTTACTATACTAAGGAAATTAAGACCAAAATTCCTAAGGTTGTTTTGGATCATTCCTATGATTTCCCATGAATATAATTTTGTAGAAAGAGTAGTCTATGTTTGTATAAAAAATTTAATGCCATCTTTTATGGAAAGGCAATGTTAAGAATATCTTTGGGGCCTGGCAATAGAGGCACATGCCTATAATCCCAGCATCTGGGAGGCCGAGGCCGAGGCAGAGGCAGAGAGGCAGAGAGGCAGAGAGGCAGAGAGGCAGAGGCAGAGAGAGAGGCAGAGAGGCAGAGAGGCAGAGGCAGAGGCAGAGGCAGAGGCAGAGAGAGGCAGAGGCAGAGGCAGGGGCAGAGGCAGGGGCCGGGGCCGAGAGGCCGAGGCAGGGGCAGGGGTAGGGGCAGGGGCAGGGGCAGAGGCAGAGAGCATCTCTATGAGCCCAGGGACAGATAGATGGTCTACATAGCAAGTTGCAGGCAAGTTGGGCTACATAGTGAGATCCTGTCTCAAAAATCAAAAAACACAAACAGAATATCTTTGGGGTTACAGAGATGGCTCAGGGGTTCGGCACTTCCTGCTCTTCAGGAGGACTGAGTTCCCAGCACCTGTGTGGGAAGCTCACAGGCACCTGTCACTCTAGCTTCCAGGGGCTCCCACACCCTTGTCTGGCTTCCTCAGGCACACACACACACACACACACACACACACTGCAGCACACAAACACATAAATAAATAGGTTAGAGTTTTTTAAGGTCGCATCTTTGTACACACATACTGGCTGTGCCAGTTTCAGATTCTCCAGAGACTTGATATCTAGAAGTTCTGAGAAGTCTCTAGTTGCTAGTGTAATATAGTTCCAGTTCCACGGTGTTTGCTCGCACCCTGCCGTTGCACGGCTCTTGTCTGGGCCGCAGTCTCCCTATGCAGCATGCGAGCCAGCCGGCCCTGCTGCTCTCTCTCCTCCCGCACTTTAGAACCCATTTCTGACCTACAGATAAGTATTTTTGTTGCTTTCACCTCCAGATTACTAAGGTATTTATTGTCAAGACAGTAGGCACACACCTTTAATCCCAGCACTTGGGAGGCAGAGGCAGGAAGATTTCTGAGTTCGAGGCCAGTCTGGTCTACACAGTGAGTTCTAGAACAGCCAGGACTACACAGAGAAACCCTGTCTCAAAAAACCAAAAACCAAACCAAAACAACAACGAAACCCTAAATACCACCAACTAATGATGGATATTTTTCTGCCTACTCAGAAATACCCAATTTCCTGACCATGTCCTGAACATGCAGGGAGAAAGCTGTGAGTATTCAGAAGGCCCTGTCACTTAGGAGTGTGGCCATTTAAAAGATACAATGGCCTTGTAAATACAGACAGAAACATGGAAGATTTCCAGTTATTCTTTGGCATAGAAGCAGAAGCACACACACCTCCCCCCCACACACACACACATACCACAATGTATGGTATGGTGGGTGTGGAGTGTGTGTGTGTTGTACACATTACACATAAGCTCAGGTGACAACCATCCACCTCCTTTGAGGCAGGTCTCTTACTGGCCTGCAGCTTGCTGACAGAGCCACACTGGCTGGCCCCTGGGCCTCGGCAGGCTGGGACCACAGGCGTGTGCTGCGGCAGGTGCTGCTGCACGCAGCTTGTGCGTGGAGCTTGGGGCTTAAACTCCAGTCCCCATGCTTACACAGCAAACCCTGGCAGCGCAGTGCAGAGTGCCCTCCTCAGCCCTGGGGAGCACTGATGTCTCCCACCAGCAGCACGTGGGGTTCCGTTGGGTTTCGCTGGGGTTGATGCCAGAGCCTCGTGCGTGCCAGGCAACTGCCCTGCCACTGAGCTGCGGCCCCAGCTCCAGGACGGTCTGACGTTGGGAAGAAAGTGTTTATTGTGCGTGTCGTATCTACTTACTTATCATTTCAGCGCCCCAAATGCTGTATCTTACACGTTAGGCACAAGCGCTATATTCCCAACTCCTCATTACTTTCCTTTTTAAGAGTTAATTTTTAAAGTTAACTTTAAAGTTAATCTATAATACATCAATTGTAGTTAAGTCTGTTAACAAATACTGAATTCTAGTTCATGACAAGCACACTGAGGTATTTAGAGGGAAGTCCACTGACATCCTAAGTCACTCTAATGTATATGATAGATAAGGTAGGTATAGTCAGTCAGCGGCGGAGGAACACAGTGTGGAACGCTTCTCTTCACCGTGCATTTGGCTTTTGTCAGTGGGAAGGCTGATTGATACTAACTCATCACTTCAAATTCCTTTAGCTTTGGGAGGTCTTAAAATGGGATAAACGTGTCAGGCATGGTGGCACACCTTTGATCCCAGCATTCTGGAGGCAGAGGCAGGAGGACTTCTATGAGACAGAAGCCAGCCTGCCTGGTCTACATGGTGAGTTCCAGGACAGCCAGGGCTATGCAGAGAAATCCTGTCTCACCGCCTCCCACCCAAAACCAAAAAACGAAAAGAAACAACAAACAAACCCCAGGATATCTGTTCTGAGAGTGCCCTTCAGGGTCTGCCGGGACTTAAAAATCAGGCATCTTAAAGAACAGACCTTCTATGTAAACTATGCTGTTAAGTCAACTAGGAAGGTAAAGCACAGCCTTCCCTCCTCAGTTAAATCCTGGGGAATGTGCACATGCCGTCCAGACTGGAGGGGAGGACAGCAGCCTGTTACAGACGTGGCTGGAGGGGAGGACGGCAGTCTGTTACAGACGTGGCCTGGCTTTCGCCTTCCTGGGCTTGTGGGAGGAATTCAGAGGGCAGGAAGGAAAAGGAAAGGTAATTCTAATGACTTCGCACATTTAGTTGACTTGATTGTAAGTCTGTTCGTTTGTTTGTTTGTTTGTTAGATTTGGTTTTTCGAGACAGGGTTTCTCTGTGTAGCCCTGGCTGTCCTGGAACTCACTCTGTAGACCAGGCTGGTCTCAAACTCAGAAATCCGCCTGCCTCTGCCTCCCAGAGTGCCGGGATTACAGGCGTGTGCCACCACTGCCTGGCTCTTGATAGTAAGTCAAAATTACTCAGTTGTTACAAATTTACATCTAACCAACTCTCTAAAATCCCATCCAAAGTGCACGCAGTGACACCGGTTTCGGGCTCATGGAGAAGAACTTGGATACAAACGCTCACAGACTTTAGTGGGCGGCATGGACGGCACTGCAGCGACACTGCCAGAGCTCCTTCCGGGGCTCTTCCTTCCTCAACTCCTTATCCTCACAGCTGCACACAACCCAACCCTGGGCCTGTCCTAACTGTCCCCTGACCGCCACACACTCCGTCCCCACAGACTAATATAGAACTTAGGAAAACACTAAGTCTAAGTGAGGACGCACAGAGCATTCCCGTCAGCCAGCAGATGTTCAGAGAGAGACACAGGCAAGGGGCAGCGCTTTCCAAAGAGGACAGGCCAGGGACCAAAGGTGTCACCTGGGGAAGAAAATGCAGCATGGCACTGTCTTGAGGGAAGCAGCCCCAAGCACACAGGATCCGGCCTGAGGAAGATCAGCTGGGGACACCCTGGCAAGGACTGATCTGTTGAGCCTGCTTTGGGGAGAAAGGTGACAGGGTTTCTTGCTAGGCCACCTTCATTCTGTTATCGTGTACTATTGTCAGTTTGGTCTTGGGTGACCTTGTAGCAGCTAATTGGTACTCACAGAAAACCCAGGAGTCTGGAGGCTTTCCTTGAATGTCAACCTGGTTGCTGTGAGCAAAAATAGATGTTGAGATTAAGCGGATAAGCGCACCAGGGAGCCTTCTGCTGTGAGGACCCCCAGCCCGGAGCCGCAGGAGTGGGGCACCACCAAGGCAGTGTTCAGATCCCTACAAGGGAAGGAAAGAACCTGGGCTGTGTGGGCATCGCCATCTGATGCCAGGGGAGCGTTCCTAGAGCTTGCCAGACAAAGAGCAGCGCCCCCTCCCCCCAGGAAGAGACCAGCCCACCAACTCCATGCAGTCCACTAAGAAAAAGAATACTGTGTGTGAGGTAGGGGATTTGCCTTACTTAGGTTTCATCGAATGTGCTATTTTAGACTTAAAATCCTTCTGATTAATGGAGATGGGGTGGTCAGGAATCAGTGTTTCTCACCATCACCCAGGCAGACGCATGCTGAGGAGACGGCGCTGTCATGAGCCTGTGGGCTAGAGGCTTCTCAGTGGAGTCTCAGATGGAACTGACAGAAACGTCCCACCTTCCAGAATTTCTATTACCTTGGCCTGCTCAACACAGCTGTGGGTGCTGTGCTGTGCGGACGCCCACACTGCCAGTGTCAGGAAGGATGTACTTTTAAACCTCTAATTTCTCTAATAATGTCTTTGGTGATTTGTGTAGGTTTGGCATTGTAATCAGAGTGCTTCCTGGCTTGGTTTATTCAGTTTGCAGCCTTAAAATGTACACTGTCCCGATATGCACAATTCAAACAAGTGATGGAGTCAAGAGGTCCACCCTTGGAGTCTCAAAATGAAGCAAATTCACTGTTTCTGTGGTGTGTTAATTTATACCAGAACCATGCAGTTGCTCCCGAGCCGGCCAGCATCCATCACTCAGACCAACTGCCTGCTCCACCAACCCATATCAGCCTAGACTAGGTGGACACAGAGTAACAAACCCTTGGAAACATTTTTAAGAGGGACTGTTGTTTAAAATACAAAGCTCTCATTGGTGTGGTGCCTTTTACTCATTAAGTACTGAGAAGGCAGAAGCAGGAGGATCTCTGTGAGTTCAAGGCCAGCCTGTTCTACATTGTGAGTTTCACCACAGTGAAGACTATGCAGAGATACCCTATCTCAAAAACAAAACAATAAAAAATGATAAGACATAATATAAAGCTCTATAGTGTTAATAACTATTAGTCCGTATGAAGTTTATGGCATTCCAAAGAAGTCTTTCTTAACAATGATGCATTGCCAAGACTGATGATACTTATGGGAATGAATATTCATTTATTTATTGAGACAGGCTCTCTCTCTATAGTCTTGGCTAGCCTGGAACTCACTAAGTAGACCAAGCTAGCCTGGAACTCAGATCCACCTGCCTCTGCTGCCAAATGCTGGGATCAAAGATATATGCCAGCCACACTCAACTTTTAGGAATATTCCTGATGGGGACTGGAAAGATGGCTCAGTGGTTAAGAGCACTGGCTGCTCCCAGAAGTCCTGAGTTCAATTCCCAGCAACTACATGGTGTCTCACAACCATCTGTAATGGGATCTGACACCCTCTTCTGGTGTGTCTGAAGATAGTTACAGTGTATTCATTTACATAAAATAAGTAATTCTTTACAAAAAAGAATATCCCTAATACATAAAACAGAATATCCTTATAGAAATAATATTCTGGGTTTGGGTCTTGTCACTCAGACTAGTCTTAAATTAGTGTGTAGACTGCAGGGATCCAGCTGTCTGCCTCCCATAACTTTGTTCTGTGCCTGTGTGCCCAGTGGGCTGATACTTCTCAAGCTGCCTTTGACCCTCTTTGAGACAAAAAGCAATAGTTATTTGGGACGGAATTGCAGAGGTAGCATTTTAGGCCCAGAAGAGTTTGGAGTTTTCCCATTTTCTTACTTTTCCAGTGGCGAAGACGGCAGCCTGGGGCTTGGCGTCTCCTGAGGTCCCCTCTGGAGCGAGCCCTCCTTGCTGCTGCCCTCCACAGCACTGCAGGAGTGCACTCACTGGTGGGGCGCCTGATCTCGTGCCTGGCTCCATGGGCTCGGCCTGACTTCATTTGTTCGCCCCCCCTCTCCCTCTCAAATCAAGCACAAGCCGTGTGTGTGCCACACGAACGCTGAACCATATGCCCAGCCCCAGCTCTGCTTTAGTTCTTTATTTCCTTAGCAACATTGAAAAATCAATTTTTACAATTTAAAGTGATTTCTGGATGTATGAGGTATCTGCCATATCTAGAGGACTCAAGAAATGAACATGTTCAGAACTCAAGTTTGCTTTACCACGCTGCTCTGCTCGCAGCTCCTTCCCTCCATCCCGGGCGGGCGAAGGCGTTAGCTAGGGCCTTGTATATAAAAGGCATGCATTCTATCCCAAGCTCACCTCGGCTTGACGCTAATGTTAGCTGGACAGTTCCCATGACGATCTAGTATGTCTGCCTTAGATAGAGCAAAACAAATATGTAGAGAATTGAAAAGTGCTTAACTACTGAAGGTCATTAGGATGTGGTTACTTTCTGTAATTTTTTTCCAACCACATTGTTTACGAGAGCACTGCCTTTAATCCCAGCACTCAGCAGGTAGAGGCAAGTGGATTAGTATGAATTCTAGGCCAGTCTGATCCACATGGTGAGATCCAGGGCAGCAAGAGCTACATGAGACCCTGTATATAAAGGGGACAGGGGTGGGGGGGAGGAGCCGGGCGGTGATGGCGCACGCCTGTAATCCCAGCACTTGGGAGGCAGAGGCAGGCGGATTTTTTGAGTTCGATGCCAGCGTGGTCTACAGAGTGAGTTCCAGCACAGCCACGACTACACAGAGAAACCCTGTCTCGAAAAAGAAAAAAAAAGGGGGGGGGAGGGAGGAAGGAAGGAAGGAAGGAAGGAAGGGAGGGAGGGAGGAAGGAGGGAGGGAGGAGGGAAGGGAAGGAGGAGGGAGGAAGGGAGGGAGGGAGGAAGGAAGTCTCCAGACATGTTTGGGGACAGGTGGGTTTTTGTCCTTCTGTGAGGTGGTGGGGACCCAGCCCTATATGGTCTGAGCATGGACTCCTCCAGTGAGCAGCACCCTTGGTCCTACTTTTGGAAGTAAAATTAAAGAAGCAACATTGACTTCTGCAAATAAATCCTTGGAAGCAGAAGTCACTGCTGCTAGCCAGTGACGATGTCAGAACAGTCAGGCATTTGTGAACCATAGTTATCTCGGGACTTGCATGTGTTTGAAAAATATTTACAGCAAACACCGTGTTCATTTTATTTACAGAGCTCAGTTTCCAATGTCAACAGGGTTAAGCCTCTGGAAAAACTAAGAATATATAAAAGTTCAAGTCTATATTCATATATTATTAATATAAGGGCTGGAGAGATGGCTCAGCAGGTAAGAGCACCGACTGCTCTTCTGAAGGTCATGAGTTCAAATCCCAGCACCCACATGGTGGCTCACAACCATCTGTAAAGAGATTTGACACCCTCTTCTGGTGGACTGCTACAGTGTACTTACTTACATATAATAAATAAATCTTTAAAAAAATAAAAATAAATTAATATAAGTATATTTTTAAAAATGTTTATTTTTATAGTCCCTTTGGAGAACTTTCTTTTTTTAAAGATTTATTTATGTATTTATGTGTGTGTGTGTGTGTGTGTGTGTGTGTGTATATATATATATATATACATATATATATATATATATATATATTTAATGTATATGAGTACACTGTAGCTGTCTTCAGACACCAGAAGACGGTGTCATATCTCATTACGGATGGTTGTGAGCCACCATGTGGTTGGTGGGAATTGAACTCAGGACCTTTGGAAGAGCAGTCAATGCTCTTAACCAATGAGCCATCTCTCCTAATATAAGTATCTTTAGTAAAGCAGAATGTTTTACTTCTTGTGAGTAAATATAAGTAGATCTTTAATGATTTTTCAGTGTTGTTCAGGAAGTACCTATGTGCACATATGTGACTTAGAAACAAAATAGACAAAGACTATTTCTACCTATGGATATATAAAGTCTGTGCTTTGCTGTGTGAGATCAAAGTTGTCTGCTATGTAGAAAACATTTCTTTTTACACATAGGCTCTAAACTGCTTGGAAGTAAGAATGGAAAGTATTTCAAAGATGGTCTTGTAGCTATACTTGATATATATATATCAAGGAAAAACTGTAGGGTTTATTATTATTATTATTATTATTATTATTATTATTATTATTATTATTATAGGACCCTAACAAGGCCGGCACTGCCAAAGTCAAGTCACACCAAGTGACAGCAGGGTTCCCGGCGCAGCTGCGTCTGATCCCATGTATCTGTTTACTCGCTGTTGTCTGCTCACTGTGAGCATGCCTGGTGCCTACAGAGGGCAGAAGAGGAGTCCCTGGAACTGAGGTTACAGACGGCTGCGAGGGGCCCATGTGTGCTAGGACCCAGGTCTTCTGAAGAGCAGCCAGTGCTCTCGACTGCAGATCCGTCTCTCCAGCCCGTACAACAGCACTCTAGGTCTGAGTCTTCCCCATGCCTCAGCAGAGGGTACTTTTTGCTATTACTCTGCTTACTACCTTTGCCAAACTGCAAAATCATCTTAGAATCTTAAGGCAAAGTATGAAGGAAAGCAGTTTGTGTTATATTAGTCACTCTTGGTAAGTCTCTTAAATAACAAGTACTAATGATAAGTTTGTATTTGAGGTTTGCCAAGTATTCTCTGATGTGCCTGTGCTTTAAACAGACTTCTGATTCTCATTTCTCAGAAAGTTTCTTTCAATTCAGTCAAAACCATAAGAAATGACTCATGCAGGTGATTCCATGCCCGGATGTGCGGAGAGCGCTGACAGAGGTGATGTCTGAGATCTTACTTTAGTGAGCTCATCCTCTCTCCCTACTTCCCTGAAAATATTTTCATTCTGTCTGACAAAAAGTTTAAAAAGTACATTAACTGTAACTAAAACTGAACCACGAATGACACATTAATGAGGTTAACGGTGTGTGCCTTCTCTCAAGTCGTCACAGTCTTACCTTTGATGAGCCTAGACTGATAGTTTAATTACACAAAAGGTATCATTTTCTTGTGGGACTCTAGGGAGCTACATCACTGTGATTCTTGGATCGTTTCAAAATGCAGCTTTAAAAATAAAATAACTGACTTGATCGGAGTAAAAGCAGGAGAGATGTGAAGACAAGCCACATCAGTACCCGAAACCCTGACTCATCAAGAAAAGGCCGGTAGTCTCCTTGACAGCAAGGAAGGTGGTGAGGTGACGCTAGCTGCTCGTCGGGACCTTGGAGAAGGCCTGTCACCTCATCCTACAGCTTCAGGGAGCAAGAGCTATGGAAAGTGACCTCCCCACGCCTGCAATAAGGGTTAGCTCAGCTGTAGTGCGTGCCTACTAGGTATGGAGCCGTGAGCTACAAGCAGAGAACAGGAGAACAGAAACCAGCCAGGTGTGGTGGTACAAGTCTGAAATCCCAGCTGCTCAGAATTGAGGCCTGTTTGGGCAACGTGGTGAGACCTCATCTCAAAATAAAAATTAAGGTCAGCAAAATGGCCTGGAGCAGTGGTCCTCAACCTTCCGAATGCTGCGACCCTTTGATCCAGTTCCTCATATTGTGGTGACCCCCAACCATAAAATTATTTTGCTGCTACTTCACAACTGTTATTTTGCTACTGTTATGAATTGTAATGCAATATCTGATATGTGACCCCCAAAGGGATCATGACCCATAGGTTGAGAATCACTGGCCTAGGGGTTAAAAGTGCTTGCACCCAAGCTTGACAACCTGGATTCTATCCCCGGAATCTACACCGTGAAAGATAGAATCAACTCCTGCAGATTGTCCTCTGCCTACAGGCAAACCATGACACCTGAATGCTCCCTCTCTCCGACACACACAGACACACACTGATTAGATGAATGAATGAATGAATGAATGAGAAAGCACCGCAGTGTTAAAGGGAAACTCCTCTCTGCATCTGCTGCATCTCCTTTTGCTGTGGTGCAGTGCGCCTTGACTGCTGAGGCACCGACTGAGGATGAGGTCAGTGAGCGGACAGCATGTATACAGTTGAGTTTCAGAGCTGTGGGAAGCTGCTATACATTCTGTATTCCCACTGAGCACTATGTAGGCCCGGTGCCCGACGTCACTCTACTGCTTGCTGTCATGTCTTTCCTTTTTTAATGGGAGAGCGGAAGTAGGGACTGAACTCAGGACCTGCGCACACTAGCCAAGCATTCGACTGCAGCAGCTCCATGCGATGAATTCTGAATTGGTGTTTGTAAACATGGAGATCACCCCCCACCCCGTCGTTTTTTGGGATGTTTCCCCCTGCTCCCCTCCCCATCACTGACGGCGTTATTTAATGTTATTAGGTTCATGATCCTTTTCCTCAGCTCCTTTGACCTCTCACAGGGATGCTACAATCACCCAAGCCCCCTCCTTCAAACACTTCATTCCCCTGACTTTTTTAGAGTTTCTCTAGCTCTTCAGTCTCTTTGTGTGTGTGTGGGGCCCCCCCCGCAGGGGACGCGTTTCAGACAGGGTCTCACCATGTAATCTTGGATGGCCTGGAACCACTTTGTAGGCTAGGTGGGTCCAACTCACAGACTGCCTGCATCTCTGCCTCTGGAGTGTTGGGATTAAAGGTGTGTGTTACCATGCCTAGCTCTTTCTAGTCTCTGTAGGTTTCTGTCTTCTAGCAAGCTTTAAAATACTGGGTTTCTGATACAGTGGCTGTGGAACAAATTATGATGAAACATAGTGGCATAATAAAGTCATTTATTATAGTATAGTTTCTTTTGGTCAGGATTTCAGACTGGTACAGCAAGTTCGCATTTCTGTCCCATGGGGCTGGGAGCCTCGGGCTGAAGACTGGTGTTGTCTGAAGCCCTGTGCACTCACACATCAGGCAGCTGATGGTGGCTGGTAGCTGGGGCCAGGGGCCTCAGCTCATACCCGTGTGATCCTGTGCATGCCGTCTCTCCAGGTTGGTTGGTTTGCACTTCCTCACAGTATGGCTGCTGGGTTCCAAGAACAAGCAGTCTAGAGAAGGAGAGAGGAAGAAAGCAAAAAGCTGGGATAGCCAGGGAGCCTACTTTGCCCTTAAAAAACAAGTTCTCAAGTCTTACCACATGTAAAGAAAAAAGTAACAGACTTTATGTGAAATGACAAGGTTCTAAAATAGCACAGGACCTGGGGCTGGAACTCCATGGGAAAGCACAGGCCTGAGGCCCTGAGTTAGAGAAAAACAAAACATGGGCCAGAAACACTGCTGTGGCCTGCTACAGAAAAAGTCTGCCACAGCCTTCCGGTCACAGGTCACAGGTCACAGCATCCACACACTACACTCCTCCTCTCCCCCTGTGTGCCTCCCAGACGCTCACCCCATGATGGGTGGCATCAGGCCAGGCTTGAGAGTCAAGATCTCTGTGTGTGCCAGTAAGATCCCACGACCACGCTCCTTGTCTACAGCTGCACTTAACCTGAACACCGAGGCACTAACTGGCAAACGCTCTCCGCCTCACTTTCCATAGCACATACAGCAATGGATATGCCACAGCACAGAGTGTTTGTATCCTAACTCTCCCTGTGTCTTTGTTCACTGCTATTCTATAGTTTTAAAAATCTCCTTGTGATTCTCAGATTCTCTATTTGAATTCTATCTCGGTTTTCAAATCTGAGCGCCTCTCTGAAATGTCCAGTTAATAAATTTATACCCCTCAAAATAATTTTATATCCTTATAAAATATCCATCATCATTTCTACCATAATATGCTAAAATGAACTCTCGTTTTCTTCATTAGCCCATGTCCTCAAATTTCTTGTCCTGCTCCTATCGTCCACAGCCGTTCAGACGACCCAGGACCTCCTCGCACCCCACCCAACCATCCGCGAGCTCTGCAGCATCCTCCTCCAAAGTGTACCTCTCCACCCCACCAGCGCTCCTGTTCTTCCTCATGCCCCCTCCCGTGCCTGCCTTTCTAACATTCTTACTCCTGGCCCCGCCCCCTCCCGCCCCGTCCCTCCCCCTCCCATGGAGTTCCAGGGTCCTCCACTGTCCATCTTTCATTCTTGCTACATTCTGACTTCCTGTGCACAGAAAACCAAGGGAATATTTGAGCTCCTATCTCACTGTGGCACTTCCTTGCTCACAACTTTGTGACAGCTCACAAGTTCTCATAAAGGCCTGAGCACATTGCTAGTCTGAAGTATTCCAACCTGTCTTCCCACGGCCTTATAACGCTATCTTTCTCATGTTTAAGGGTGTGGTATGACTGTCCACCCAATCTAGGTAGGTATCACTGTCGGGTCGCTGTACTGTTTCCTTCACACCGCTTTTCTGACTTTCAGGTTGCATTCTGTTAGTTTACTTACTTAACCACCTGTCTACCCAGGTGGATGGCACATCTGGTCAGGGACTAGCCCTGATATTCACCAACATCTATCCAACACCTATCAGCGGGCCCACCAGATAACATGTGCACAGTCACTCACGGGAAGATAGGGACAATCCTGGGAAGATGTGGATGGCATGCACTGTGGTGCATTGGAGCACCCCTTCTGAGCTCTTACTGAGGATAGCCTTGTGCTTCTCTTTCAGTAACTGCCCTTCCTTTCTGGCTGCCGCTTTAGCCAGAGCCACGTCGGATGAAGTCCTCCAGAGTGACCTTTCTGCTCACTGTATCCCAAAGGAAACGGACGGCACGGAGGGGACTGTGGGTGAGCACGCTTCTCCATTGTCTGTTTAAACATACTAACATTTTCTCATGGACAGTTAGCTACAGAAAATATCTACCGCATATTAAACCCAACTACATATACCCAATAGTGACTATACAGTGGTATTAAGGACTTTTTTCTTTAAAAAAATCAACAAAAAGAGGCAAGAAGAAAAAAATACACACACACACACACACACACACACACACACACACTTGAAAATAGTTAAACTATTTTTATAAAATTAAATATATATATGGTAAATACATATGGTATGTATATTTATGGTACATGATAAGTACTAGAAACAGGAAACTGACATTGCTATCTAGTAAGAAGCACGCCTACACAACGGAGCCAAGCTCACTCGTGTGTACCTGCAGTCTCAGCTACTTGGGAGGCTGTGGCGGGAAGTCACTGGAGCCTAGATATTGTAGACAGGCCTAGGCAGGGACTTGTCTCAACTGAGAAAACTCAGTCTGATGCACAGCAAAGGAAGAGGATGAAGAAAGCGGAGTTTAAGAAGAACCTGTGCAAAATGTTGTTTATCCACGGCTGCACCACCCTGAATACACCCCACACCCCATCTCTCTCTTCTAAAATGTCATCCTGAAAAATGCACGTAAAAACATGCAACAGTTTTTAAGAGCTATAACAAAACTTATCAATCTTGCAAAGTTTTATATCCATTAAAACCCATCGCTGACAGATATGCCGTGTTTTTATTACTTGGGTCATGGTGTATCTTCGATGGTAAGGGTGGAGGCTCAGCAGTCACCCCCACACCCAGCCCTGGAGCCAGTGGGACTGCTGTTCCTCACAGGCTGCTGCGATGATGTTTTGAGACAGGTCTGGCTGACTGCCCAGGCCGGCCTGAAACTCTCCCCTCCCACCTCAGCAACCCAGGAGGCTGGGGGATGGGAACCGCTGCCACCCTGGCCTCCAGTTTACATGTTGGGTTTAACCATATTTGAAAATGATTAAACTATTTTTATAAAATCAGAGCATGAGTAACCCACCATATACTTGCATGCTCGCTGTAGGAATGGAACCTGGAGTTTCTTACATGTTAAATGTGTCCTGCCAACAGAGTAACATCCCTAGCTTTCTACTCCAAAATTCTGAGGGTGTTATTTTATTGATATTAGCTTTGAAACAGGGTCTCAACTCTGCAGCCTCTGGCTGCCCTTCAACTCACTGCCCTGGTGCAGCCTCGGGTGCTGGGATCACAGCATGTGCTACCATGCTTAGCCCTTCTGTTCTATTCTAAGCACTTGCCTATCAACATGGTACATAAGGAACAGAGCATTTGTTATAAATAGAAGCCAGCCCAGAGACTGTGTGGCTTTCCCTCTCTTCCTGTCTCTTTCTGGGACTATGAAAGAAAATTGTCAAGGTGGGAGTTACTGCTGGTTCGTCCTGAGAATAAGGGGTTCACCTAGAGCCACGCTGTCCCAGAGCCAGGCTGAAGAGACCCCGAGCGCGCGGCACTGTCTCCCCTGAAGCTGACTAGGCTGCAGCTCCATGGAGTGACATTAGCGCCTGGTGCGGTCTACAGCTGGGAGGGGTGGGCTGCTACCTGGGTGGCTCTTGCTTTCTCATGCCCCTTATTTTGTTTTACTTTTCCCTCTCAAGTGGCTATTATTTATATACTACTGTTCTATAGCACTCCTGCTGGAGAGTCCTGGGCTGTGTGCTGTCCTAAATGCTGGATATGGAGAATTATCTGAACCCTACAAGATGACAAAAGTAAAATAAAGTTGATTTTTTAAAAAAATAGATGTTATTGATCACAATGTTTGAAATATTTTCTAGGAGATCACTCAGAAACATCTGCAGGCTGTTGAGATTTCAACTATCTGCCAAGCCCTTATCCACTCCACACAAATCAGTAGGTGTGAACTGCACAAGGTAGAGTCTCTGCGGGGACACTGTTGGCCCACATGGTACAGAGGGGACACACACACACTTAGGGCTCACAGCACAGGCAGTGAGGTCCACTGAAAGGGCGATGAAAACCTCTTTTTAACAGGAACTGGTGGCATGCCTTTAACCCCAGCACCCGAGGCAGAGTGGGTGCCGAGTCCTCAGCTAGAGCGACCAGTGCGCTTAACCATGGGGCCGTATCTCCAGCCCTCAACCACGGGGCCATGGCTCCAGCCCTTAACCAAACCATGGGGCCGTGTCTCCAGCCCTTAACCTTACCACAGAGCCATTCCTCCAGCCCTTAACCACAGGCCGTGTCTTCAGCCCTTAACCACGGGGCCGTGTCTCCAGCCCTGGACATTTAAGTTTTATTAGTTCCCTTACTGGACAGTGTGGTGTCTATGACAGTGATATGCGAACCGTAGAATGATTGAACTGTTTATATCATTGGCTGGGAATCTGGGAACATGTCCTGTATTTCACCCGTTCTCCATGGAGTTTCTGTATGCTTTTGCTTTGTAGCCCTCTTTTATGATTGTGTCAACTAAGGACACTGTCATGTCAAGTCTGTATGGAGTTGGGGGTATCTCCTGCTGCAATCTCTATGAGCTCTAGAACTTAAAAAGAGCAAACATTTGGAGTTGCTGAAAGCGATACAAATATTTGGCTGTTTATGGGCTTGTACATGTACATAATACCTCAGGGAGTATTTGCTCTTTGAACTTCATTCTGTTTCACACCCTTGCTTTCCAGTTCTATAAACCTGAGCAGGGGCAGCTGCGTGTGGTAGTGCATGCCCACAGACCACAGCCCTGGAGGGTCTGGGAGCAGCCTGTGCTAGTAGTGAGACTGTCTCAAAACAAACAAGCAAGCAAGCAAATACATAAAAATGTTCAAGGCATAAATAAGACTACTGTATATTAATAATAAAGAAGTAAGAAATAAAATCTTTGAGACTTTCTGAATATAAAGATTTTAAGAGTACTGAGTCAGAGGCAGAGGCTCACACCTCTATCACAGTACTGAGTCGCTGTGGGAGAAGGAATTTGAGAGGAGGTCAGCCTGGGACCAGAGTGAGACCTCTCAGAAAGGGGGTGTGGCAGTTTGTGTTAGATGCAATAATTTGTTACTTGGGAAGCTCTAACTCCAACGCTTGGGAGGCTGTAGCAGGAGGACTTGAGTTCAAGGCCAGCCTAGGCTCTATAGAGGAATTCTGTCTCAAAAAGGGAGCAAGTGCAGTGTTTGCCGGGTGTGCAGGGCCCCGAGTTCTAGCCTCAGCACGACAAAACAGAAGGAAAATTAATGTGGGAATTATGCATAAGAACAGAAATGGAGTCACAGATTCAAGGCTAAACAGAGACTGGAAGTAACGAAACGGGAGCCCAGGCCCCGTGCTGCCGGGGAACACACAGTCTCTCTTTGGGTTTCTGTTCTAGGCTACAGGAAGCATCTGCAGCCACTGCCCGTCTGCCACATACCTCCCCGGGCTGTCAAGCTGTGTCTGATTTAGTAAAGCAACTTTTAGGAGTTGAGCTATAGGAGGAACATCGAAAGTACTGAAAACCTAATCTGTTGGTTATCTGAGTAGTTGCAAACTGAGCGGAAGATGGCTTGACTAGCTGGTTTGAAATGTTAAATATAGTCTCTTCAATACACTGGTCATGTGCCAGGGATACAAGTGTGCTCAGAAGCCAGCTGTTAACTGGGTTAACCGCAGAGTGAAGGGGAATGTGACCAGATGCTGTGCTCGTGCGTGTCTACCATCCCAGCACCAGGGAAGGTTTGCCGAAATTCAAGGCAGAGGCCAGCTTGAGCTAAATAGCAAGAATCTGACTTGAAAATAAACAAACAAGCAAACACACACAAAAAAAATAAGGCTAGTCATGGTATCACACACACCTGTAATCCCAGCACTCTGGAGGCAGAGGCAGGTGGATCTCTGAGTTCAAGGCCAGCCTGGTCTACAGAGTGAGTTCCAGGACAACCAAAGCTACACAAAGAAACCTTGCTTTTAAAAACCAAAATAAAATAAGATAAAATAAAGCAGAAATATGTTCCAGGACAGCCAGAGCTATATTATGAGACCTCATTTTTAATAATCATCATCAACAACAATAATAATGATAATACATTTTTAAAATTTAGTAGTACACACAGAATTCGGGTTGCCTTCCCCAAATAAACATTTAACCTATCAGTCACCCTACTGGCTAAACTACTGTCTGAAAGTTTAATTGATAAATATATCACAGAAAATATATAATGACTCAGTCCCATGACAGAACTGGGACTCTGCAAGCTGTCCGTCTGTCGTCGCAGACAGAAGACGTAAAGGAGGTCAGGACGAGAGCCAGGAGTTTTCACACACCTTCCCTGTTCTGAACGGCTGGATAATACATCCAGTGCTCACGTTTCAGGCTCTTCGGAGCCTAGAAGGCTTGCCTGGCTCTCCATGTGATAACCCTAGCAGCCATCCACAGTGAAGGCTGCTCTAGCTAGAGGGCAGAGGGCGGTGAACAAGCCTGGCCTGGCCGCAGAGGGTGGTCTTGGCGGCAGCTGACGGCTCTCTGCCAGGTAGGGTGTTTTTTCCTTGAGTTCAGGAGGACTACTTCTGTCCGGCTAGGCAGGGGCGTGGGAGAAGTGTTACTGGCTTTTTATTGGGGTCTCTGCTTCCTTCACAGAAATTGAGACAGTGAAATTGGCCCGCTCTGTCTTCAGCAAACTACACGAGATTTGCTGCAGTTGGGTGAAGGACTTCCCTCTGCGCAGGAGACCTCAGATTTATTATGAGACATCCATCCATGCCATCAAGAACATGCGAAGGAAAATGGAGGACAAACACGTGTGCATTCCCGACTTTAACATGCTCTTCAACCTAGAGGTAAAGGGCAGTGTGGAGCTGGTATGACATGGCCGGGCCAGGAAGGACCAGTGTCCTACCTGTCGCCTGCAGGACGGAGGGAGGCGGGCCCGCACTGGAAAAAAGAACTTGTTTTATTATTTTGAGTAAGTTCAAATCATTCCAAATTGGGAACATTGTGTTATTTTTAATAGGTTCACATGGTTCAAAATTGGGAGAGTAAAAATCTCTTGTGGATAGCCAGTTCCTATCCAGGAAAGCAAGGGAAGTTACCAGTTTTTCTCAAAATTTCTCAGCTATTTTATTAGCAACTAAAGAAAATCATTATATCAAAATAACATTTTAAAAGGAGAATTTTTTTGTAGTAAAGTCAAGTGACTTATTAAATCTTCAGAATACCATGTTGCTGAAGCAACAAAAACCACAACATAAAAGAGTACATCGAAGGCTGAGACAACCTGATTTCATGTGATTTTCTTTTTAAAATCTGGGTCTCTGAGACAGAAAGTAGTTGGAATTACACTCCACACATCTGTGACTGGCAGACTGGATCCATATGAGCCTTGTCAGCTTAATCACCGTTTTCTTGCTGTCTGCTCCGTCTCTATTAGATGCATTATGCCAATGCAAGCAAAGGAGGGTTTGTTTCCCTGCCTGTCACTCACCTTTTCTTTCTTCTGTTACGTCCATAACTTCAAAATGGCAGTGAGGTAATTTATACACAGCATAGTATTTCCTTCAGTTAGCAGCAGCTAGCTTTAAACTTCAGCCGACTGTCCGGGCCAAAGAGCAGTCGGGGCTCAGAGAGAAAACACCTGGTCTGTTTCCAGTGCTGTACCCCAAAGGCTGCTTCCTAAACAGTCCCCATCAAACTACAGCTACTTCAACACTATACTCAGATTTGAAGGCCTTAGCTCTGGGTGTTAATTAACCTGATTGGTATTCATTTTGCCTCCAAGTTTGAAACACAGCTCAAAGGCCAAGCTCAGAAGAGTTGCCTTGATGCACCAAAGCAGGTTTTGAAGGTTATTTACCAGTGATTATTTAGAACTTTGCAAATTCTTGTACTTTTTTTAATCTGGTAACTTCACTTAAAATTCTTCATCACAACAGAAATACAGCATAGTCTTAAATATGTGTTTGACAAAAGTGTCTTAGCATTATTAATAAAAAATAAATCACTAATGATCTAAAAATTAAGGGAAATGTGTTTCAATCTAGTCACTATGTGTCTGAATAATACTTAGTGACATGTAGAAATGCTAATGACATAAAGTAGGACCATAAAGTTTTATGTATACTATGATCCTTACTTAAAAATATGAACTAGGAGGTGGTGGCGCATGCCTTTAATCTCAACACTTGGGAGGCAGAAGCAGGTGAGTCTCTGTGAGTTTGAGACTAGCCTGGTCTACAAAATTAGACAGCCAGAGCTACACAGGGAAATCCTGTCTTGAAAAAAACCAAACCAATCAACCAAACCCAACAAAAAACAAAACAAAACAAAACACAGAGCCAGGTGTGGTGGTATACACCTGCAATCCGGAATTCTAGAGGCTGAGGAAGGAGACCTGCTATACTGCAAAGCCGTGTGTCAGAAACCAAAGTATGCACACAGGCACACAGATGTAGGATGCTTGTCTCGCCTACCCAAGGTCCTACTAAACACCCCACCCAAAGAAAACCAAGCCACAGATATATAGATATGAGGATTTTTTTTTTCAGAGACAGGGTTTTTCTGTGTAGCCCTGGCTGTCCTGGAACTCACTCTGTAGACCAGGTTGACCTCGAACTCAGAAATCCGCCTGCCTCTGCCTCCCAAGTGCTGGGATTACAGGCGTGCGCCACCACCGCCTGGCGAAAATATTATTTATGATAGTGGGATTATAGTTTTATTTGTTTCCTTCCTTATGTTTATTATTTAAACAAATTATACATCATTATAATTTTTTCCTTTAAAATTACACTATTTTAAAAGAAAATTTGTGTAGTGCTGGGAGTCCAACCTAGAGATGCTGCACAAGTTAGCTGAGACCCCCACCACTAATGCAGCAAAGACTCCACCTGGCTGCTCTTTTTCCTGATGTTATACTGAGTTGTTTAGTTAATCTTCAATGGCACTATAAAATGTTTTGCTTAAAATGTAAGACATACTAGTGTCAGTGTCTGGAAGTAGAAATCAGTTTTATCATATTTGAGTGTTTCTATTATTCTCTGGACATTTATAGGTGGTGTTTTGTTGAAGAGATGTTTTCCAAAGCACATATAATATGTCTGTGTCATTTCTCTGACTTAAGTGTGACGGTGGGTCAGAATGAGGCAGTCCTTCAGCCTCAGCTACCCAGCAAAACTCAGGCCAACCTAGGTTACATGACACTGTGTCAATTTTAAAGAAAAAGACCAAAAACCTAAAGCAAGCTAGCAAACAAAGCATCCCCCTAAGGAAGGAACTGTTTAGGAGTGCGTGACAGAACCCAGACTCCCAAGAAAACAAATGCAAAGTCTCACAAATGAAGTCCTTCCTCAGCCACTGCTGCCTACAGGGAGCTTAGGAGCCAGTGACGCCCCAGTGACCCACATCAGAGACAGGTCTAAAATCCAAACACTGAGCTGAAAGTGAAGCGAGCAGCCAATGATCTGGCAGACAAAATGTGCACTCCAGACCCAGCAGAAGGGAGAGAGCAATGCCGGCAGCTGTCCTGAGAGGAGGTGCTGAGGCGTGACTGGGGCCGAGGCAGAGCTGCCAGACACACCCGACCCTGGGCATCTGACGTGGCTCAAGACTGGTTAACAAGTTCAGAGACTATTCATGGCAGTAAGAAGTCAATGCAACCAGGAATGGTGTGTCAAAGAGGCACTATCATGCACAACTGTGTATGTTTTTATCTCTAGTATTTTAGACAATTGGCTTTGTGCTGGAAATTTGCTACTGTTCTGTGGTAGTTTGAAAAAAGTACTCAATGCAGACCAGCTTTTGCTCACTTCTTCCTCATACCATCTTTCCTCCTCTTCCTCGCAACTATGATTTTGAAGCAAATGCATGTGGGTGGTTTCCATGGAACAAGATAACAAGTTCCACAGAGAGGGTGCTCCAGCCTGCACTAATCGGGCATGATATGTTCCGGGGCTGTGTGTGTAAACACAGATGCCCCGGCATCGCAGGCATTCGGCATCGCATCAGGCATGGGAGCAGAGGGAGACACGGAGTCTCACTGTCGGAATGACAAACTCAGCAGAGGATGGATGTCACTTCACGGGAGTGTGTGCCATTCCTTTACTGTTTTACGTCTCTCCTGACAGGACCAGGAGGAACAGGCATACTTTGCTGTGTTTGATGGCCACGGCGGAGTGGACGCTGCTATTTACGCCTCCGTTCACCTACACGTTAACCTAGTGCGCCAGGAGATGTTTCCCCATGATCCCGCTGAGGCTCTCTGCCGGGCCTTCCGTGTCACAGATGAGCGGTTTGTACAGAAGGCGGCCAGGGAGGTATGGCATGTCCTTGTGAACCCCTGTCTGTGTGGTTAAAGAGCTGGTCAGACCTCTTCTCTTTCTAGGCACACATTATCTAAACTACACAGACACAGGCATGCACTCACTTGAGCCAGTGCTGGACTCTGTCCCCTCCGTTCTGTGGGGCACACTGATATACTGTAGAGGAGATTCAGGTTGTGGTTTTCTGGCTGCTTTCTATAACTGCTGCAGGATTGGGCGGGTGAGTCTCCCCCCACCCCAACCCCCCAGTCAGCCTCAAACTCCAACTACCTCTCTAGGCACCCTTGCAGACAAGCTCTGGATGTGGTGAACTGAAAACAATAGTTCTAAAAAAGAAACAGAAACTGGGATCACTTCCATACATTCGCTTCTGCCTGAGTAGGCTGTCGTCTACTGTGGAGGGGGGATCCTCAGATGATCCTGGAGCTCATTCTCTCTTACTAGGAAGATAAGGCAAAACTCATGGCCTCTATTTCTAAGGCTGGTCAGACCTAAGTGTTTTACTCTGAATGAGATTTAGAACGTCCATATTAAATTCTAACAGTAAAATATATTCTCTCTATATTCATCATTCTGGGCAATGGAATGTAATTACCTATGGTACTGTTGGCGTTTTAGCTTGGGGCAGGCAAGAGAAAATGTACATTTTTAACTTGTTAAAAGTAATTACAAATTAAGACACACACAGTAAGTTAACACTTCTGCCACATGACTCAAACATGAACTTTTAAAATGGAAAGATCAGACTATTATTTGATCCGTTTCCCTGATCTCAGTTTTGCTGTAAAGCATTATTGGGGGCTTGGAATGGATGAAAGAATGAACTATTTGGTAAAAAGCAAGATAAGTGTCTACCGTGACTGACCCCTAAGCTTGGACTAACACACGAATTAGCAACAGGAACTACTAGGATCCCCAGGTAGAGGTGGGGCTGCAGAGAACCCAAGACGACCCAGCCCTTCCTCCCGCTCGAGCCAGCGCACTGCTCCGCCCTGCCTCTCTGGAGGCTGCTGCCTCTCAGCTTGGGGACGAGGTGAGCCTGGGGGTCGTGGAGAGGGTGGCAATCTATAGTTACCAACGGGAGACAATAATCATGTCTTTTTAAACCTGACATCCCGTTTTCTGTTTCCTCAAAGCGATGGCTTTCCTGACCATGTGTCCGTCACTTGCTGTCACTGGCGCTGTGTCTCTGTCCTGCCAATGTTGCTGCATAATTCAGGACCTCCCCGCAGTTGCCTCTCCCCTCCTTGTGCTTCCATGTGCTGTTTATTGCTGGGGAGAAGCAGCTATTCCTGTTGTGAAGCAGCCCTGCCTCCTGTTCTCTCCAGGGCATATGCACTGAAGTGTCTTTATATCGTGTGTTCCAGAGGGCTGAGTTTTTGAACATTCTGTGTGGGAAGACATTTTATTGGTGGGTGAGGATTTATAACAAACTTTTCCTATATAGGGAAAAAGAAGAGTTGTTTTTCTCATTGGATACAAGAAGCCCTTTGCCACCCCTGACGCACTCATTCTAATTTGGGCCAGGTCCTTAGTAACAGCTTATGCTTATTTGGTGGTGACTCATGTCAAATGGAGATGTCATCTTGGTGTAGCAGGATCAAGAGCTTTAAGTACTGTGGTAGCTTCTGCAGTGACATCCCAGGCTGTTAGCTCTCTATGCAGTGTTCCCAATCAAAGCTCCCTAAAAATACTTTAGGGAAGGCTTTTCTGGTTTTTGTTTTTAAAGGTATATCAGCATCTTCTTCAGTGAGTATATGCTGTTTCAGCTCCATAATATCCAGTGACTGCGGACATTTCTTCTGTACCAAGCAATGTTGCAATGCTTTCTATACACGCACATGTGCACACACACTGTACAACTGTACCACCTCATTGACTACCCAGTAGGTCACAAATGAAATAGACTAGAACTGGAGCCATTTAAGAAAAGGACTGTCAGGTGTGGTGCCTTTAGTCCTAGCACTTGGGAAGCAAAGGCAAAAGCTCTCCATGAGTTCCAGGCTAACTAGAATGACAGTGAGACCCTGTCTCAAAAAATAAGAGAGGGATGGGGGTGGGGTTAACAGGGAACTAGGAAGAACAAAGACTTCAGGTGTTTTACATAGTGAACAGTGTTACCAACTACTGGACAAGTCACAGAATAGTCCATGTTTTAAAACACAGACCCAAGCATTCTCCTCTCCCCCTCTCTCCGTCTCCCCCCCCCCACCTCTCTGTGTGTGTGCATGTGGAGGAAAGGACAACTCTCAGAGGTGGTCTTTATGTCCACCATGTTAAGTATCAGGGATCAAAGTGAGGCTATCAGGTTTAGGAGCAAGACTCTTTAAATTCTGAGCCTTCTCACCTGGTCCAGTTTTTAAATTCATTAAATAATAATTTATATTTCATGAGTATGGGCTTTTTGCCTGTATGTATTTCTGTGCACCAGATGCATGCAAAGCCCATGGAGGTGGAGGAGACATTAGATGGCCTGGGACTGAGTTCTACACACAGCTGTGAGTCACCATCATATGGGTGACTCAAAGTGGGGCCCACAGAAGAGCAGCCAGTACTCTTAGTCACTGAGCCCTCTCTCCAGTCCTCGGACCACTCCCCAGCCCAGTTCTAAAAAAATGTTTACTTAAAATGAAACTGATAATTATCCCTGTTTTGTATACCACAAATCAAGTGGATTTGTGTGCACAAACAAAAATACACAAAAAATTCTCTGAGGCAGGCACGATGGTACACATGCTTCTCAGCAGAGGCAGGCAAACCTGTGTAAGTTTGAGACCAGCCTGGTCTACACAGCCCGTTCCAGGCTGCGAGGGCTACACAAGTGAAGACCTCTTTTCAAAAATAAAATACAATGCTCTGAGACACATGAGTCTGTAATGTGAAATTATGTTACGAATAGTCTGTCTCAAATGCAGTTTGTATTAATTATAAATTGCTCCGCAATGAGGATTTGCTGTCTTTTATTTTCTGTGACTCTGGTCTTCCGTTATTTTTAGAGCTTACGGTGTGGGACCACAGGAGTAGTGACGTTTATCAGAGGCAACATGCTTCACGTGGCATGGGTGGGCGATTCCCAGGTCATGCTGGTAAGAAAGGGCCAAGCTGTTGAACTAATGAAACCACACAAGCCAGACAGAGAGGTATGTATGATCTGTTCCAATAGAGCATGTCATAATGGCTGTTCTGTAGTTCTTAATTAGGATTCTTTGAGTATTATTATTGCCTTTAATCTCAGCAACTATGCCCTCCTAGAGGACAGATACAGAAAGCCTTCTCACAAGCTACCTGAATGCAGTGATTTGACTTTTACCGCACTGCTCTCTAGGATGAAAAGCAGCGAATCGAGGCCCTGGGCGGCTGTGTGGTGTGGTTTGGTGCCTGGCGGGTGAATGGAAGCCTGTCCGTCTCCAGAGCCATCGGTAGGAAACACGAATCTCATTCTTCCAGAGTCTTCCTGCTCACTGTGATGTGTTCTTTGATATGAAGGAACTCGAGATGCTATTTATATGATCAGAATGCTTACCATTGTTCAAAATAACAACTAGATGACTTTTTAGTTACTTAAGTCCACCTGGCTATTTATACGTTTAAAATTCATTATATAATAGGAATCAGGTCAAGGAATATTGAATTTATCAGTTATATTTTTTAAAAGGAGCTTCCAATTTAGTGTACAAATCTGCTTAAAACCAAAATGATTGATTCATTCCACATTTGCAGAAAATGGGAGGTTCTTTTCAAACATCATAGTTTCTTTTTTGGTGAATTATAAAATGACATGAACAGAATTCTTAAAAACACACTTTTTATACAAAACTATTTTCTAAATATGGAAAAATTTAGAATGTATATGTGTGTATATATAAGTGTATGTGTATACATTGTGTGTGTGTGTATATATATATGTGTATACACACACACACACACACACACACACACACCCTTTGTAAGATAATCTTGGGTTCTAGTCCACCTTTTCCTTTTCCTTCTCTCCCATTCACACTAAGGATCAAGTCTAGGGCTCCATGCATGCGAGGCAAGGGCTCTGCCCACCCTGCTGCACTTCCACCCTTACAAGCATTAACAAACAAAACAAAACAAAAAAAAACTGGTCTCCCTAAAACTTAAGCTGCTTCTTCTTCTTCTTCTTTTTTTTTTTTTTTTTTTTTTTTGGTTTTTTCGAGACAGGGTTTCTCTGTGTAGCCCTGGCTGTCCTGGAACTCACTTTGTAGACCAGGCTGGCCTTGAACTCAGAAATCTGCCTGCCTCTGCCTCCCAAGCGCTGGGATTACAGGTGTGCGCCACCACCACCCGGCCAAAACTTAAGCTTCTTAAAAGGGTGAAGCTACTATAAAACAGCTTCAACGGGCGACTGTAAAAAGTCAAAGGCATACCTTCAAGGAATTGGGCGGTGCCTGCCTCTGTCTAGGTTTGGGCTGAGTGTGTTGTCAGGCTTCATGGGTTGGCTTCTCTTCCCAGCTGACTTCTTCACACAGTGTCACATGTAAGCACAGCCTGCTGGGCCTGGTTAGTGTGTTGCTCATGTGTATATGCTAAGGCTGCCTACTTGAGACTGCCGGCATTTGAAAAATACACGGGTGTCTTCATGGGTAGATGAGCAGATACCCATGCATACATACTGCAACTCTTAATTTTCAAAACAGGAAGTGAATACAGACAGAGCTAGCATACACAAAGGTCATCTCTAATTACTGAATTAGTTTATCATTACCAAAGATTCCAGAATAAGACGATCTGAAAGATTTGGTTTAGCTTCATTGGTGATTCGAATCCTTCCTACTCTTTGAAAAGATGCTGGCAAACTGTAAAGTTCCCCGAATATGAACATAAGAAGCTAAGTGATAAACAGCTAAATGAGTACAAAGACCTCATAAGGAACAGGTTGACTTTACAATAAGGGAGCTATTAGTTACTGTGGAACAAGGCCAAAAGAAGGGAAATTCTCAAGCCTAAAATATACTGTTAGATACAATTATTTTTGACAACTAGAACTGGTCTAGAGCTCTTCCTCTTCATCTTCCTTCTGACAGTGTTTTGTCAGGAGACTGATGCATCTCCACAGAGCCAACTTAACGTGTAGATGCCGGCCTTGATTCTAAAAATAGAGCACAAGGCAAACCCCAAGCAGTACTTGAGAAAGCGACACCCAAGACAGAATAAGGACACATCACAGGTAAAGTGACTTTGCAGGTGGATAGGGTGACACACTCTGATCAGGAAGGGAAACCCCAGGATATCGTTTTAGGAGTAGCAATGAGTACACAATAGAGCAGAGGGTGGACTGGTCAAGAGAAGTGTTTCTGCCAGCCTGTGATGGTCCGGACTGCAGCAGGTGAACACGCAGAGGATACGTACGACCAGGCTTGTCTCTCCAAGCACTTGTAGTTACAGCGGGAAGACAGAGTCGAGAGGACAAGGCCTAGAAGGGAGACCATTTAGAAGGCTGTGGGAACAGAGCTGGAGACAGGACATCTAAAACGGGAGACATGGAGGAGGCTGTAAACTGGTGAGACAGATGATAGTTTGTGAGGAAGAGGAAAACTGACTTCCAGGTTTCAGACTTGTGAGTGGGACGATGATGGAACATGTGAAATAAAGCAGCCACAGTTGGGGGGGGGGGACAGCTGGACATATTTCAATCCTAGGTGCTGATGGGATGTCTTAGAAGATTTTGTATATACTTAGAAATATGGATTTGGAGTTTAGCTGAAAGTTCTGAGTTGGAGATAAGGCTTTAGTAATTCATCCCACCTCGGCAACACTATTTGTCATGTGTGCACCCAATGTTGAAAGTACAGGCACGAGTAACACTGCCCAGAAAATACATACCATGTGAAGATGCCAAGACCTAAGTAGCTAGCCAGTGACTTAAGGTAACACAGTGGGCAGACACTGTTTGGATCTTGGAAAGATAATGTCTCTGTAATGGTCTACGCCTTTAAAAGGGGAGTACTGGTACCCAGCTCCTGGGATTCATGTGTAAGTTAGCTAGATACTTCATTCAGAACTCGGCCTAACACACTCCTAGCACACAACTGTTGTACTATTCAATCAAAGAATGAGCCAGGAAAAATGCATGACAGAGGAATGAATAGCTCAGGTGCCAGGAAAAGGGGCTTCTAGGCTGAGCAGTCAAGGGCTGCAGAGGTCCCGTGTGAGAAATGGGACTATGGGCTGGAGACATGGCTCAGCGGGAAAGAGCACTCGTGTCTTTTGCAGAGGATCCAGGCTTGATTCCCATCACCCACATGAATGGTCACGGCCATCTGTTAATCCCAGTTTCAGGACATCTGATGCTCCCTTCTAAGAGCTTCAGGCTCCAGGCACACATGTGGTGAACATACAAACACAGAAAAAAACATTCAGACACACAAAACAAATAAATCTTAAAAATGAAATGCTACGCTAAATTGGAAATGACTGGTTAATATTAGAGAGAAATGTTCTCAGTTGGTAAGTGCAAGAACATACCAATGGAGACATGGAAGGGCATGGTAGTCTATAGCTGTCATCCCAGCACTCGGGAGGCTAGACAGGACTGAGCAGTAGTTTCAGGCTAAACTAGGCTACATATTACACTATTGAAATAAAAAGTAGACTTGAATAACTTTATAAGAAGAGAATAAAAAACCACCACCAAGTTGACTCTGACGGTGGGTAAGGTGGACTCTGCATACCCCACCCACACCAAGAGTATGAATGAATCTACCAACAGCTTGTTGAACTGAATTAAGGAGTTGAGGAATGTAAGCAGAGTCGTTGGAATGGGCTGAAAGGTGCAGGAAAGGACGTTAAGGGACAGCTCAACTCCACTTAAAAACAAATGACACTAACGCCTTGCCAACTTCTCAACCCAAGAGCCCTTCGTTATGACCGAAGCTGACTGAGGCACGCACATCTCCTAGCATACAGAGAGGGGAGGTTGAAGACAAACTCTCATCCCCACCATGGAATGGATGTTTGTGCCCTCCTACCAAATTTGGGGGCGAAATGTCATAAATGTGACACTCAACATGAGAACAGGTGAAAAGCCAGAACCTTGGCAGTATTTCCTCTGCAAACCTTTGTATGTTCTCTTCTAAACTAACAGTTGCAATAGTCTTTAATTGTTAGCACTAAACCAAGATTTTTTGGAACAGTATGACTCAGATCACATTTATTTTTAGAAGTGGAGTTCATAAAATATTTCAATCAGGTAGATAGAGGTGAGATGAAGTGGCCTGGTGGGGACTCTGAGTTCTGCCCATGTAAGTTACGATTCACTTCAACAGGCTGTGGGCCGGCAGCTGGGAGGAGGCAAGGGGATCGGGCATTTGTCTTGGCTGCAAAGCAAGCTAGAGGCCAGTCTGGGCTATTCGAATGAGATGACCACGGCTTAAAAAAAAAAAAAAAAGTAGGGAGGATAGTAGATTAGTTTGGAGTGAAGTTGGGAATATATAGGATCAAAAGGCCCTCTGTTTCATATTTACAGATACATTAACCTAAATAGGTATATTAGTAAGTATTCATTTTCCTGGTATCTAGGTACTCAACATGCTGGATACTGCATACGGCCTATACAGTTTATAGCTTAGCCACACAGGGTTCCTATTGAACTCTTGGGAGCCTGACAAGCTTGAAAGAAACCTGAGGCGAGAGGGAACTTAGAGCAGATACACATGGGAGTAGGATTTGGAGCTAGGCAGGCTGACCCCAGTGCTGTCCTCCACACTGAGTTATAGGGCACTACTTCATATATGGTTTGGTGGCTAAGAACAACAGCTGGCTCTTTCCAAGTGTCTACAGGGAAACAATGCAGGGTCTGGTGTGTGCAGTTTAAAGGTGCGAAAGCCTTAGAAGATGGAGCTCTCAGCAGTGTGTCTGCTTATCCTGATAGTGAGCCTATCGGGTCGGGGTGAACAAGGGCAACACAGGCGGGTCATCTCTGAAGCCGTGAAGACACCTATTGTGGGTTTTCTCCACACAATGTCTGTTCTTCAGACATTACAAGCCATTAAACAAAGCGTCAAAGAGAAGCCAAGTGGCCCCCAAACCAAGCAGCCTGTGACAAAGGCCTAGCTCGGACCGTGGGACTCTTCAGACGCCTACAAGCTTCCTCGGCATTAGGGAAATCCCTTTTTTAAAAAAAGTTATTTACATGGGTATTCTGCCTCCATGTATGTCTGTGTGAGGGTTTCTGGTTCCCTGGACCTGGAATTACAGATAGTTGTGAACTACCATGTAGGTGCTGGGATTTGAACCTGGTCCTTTGAAAGAGCAGCTAGTGCTGCTAACTGCTCAGCCATCTCTCCAGTCCCCCACACTTGGTTTTTAAATCTCTTGTAACTCAAACCTTCCTCCATGTTCACAACACAAACCTACTTATCAATGTCTTTTTTTAAAAAAATGGCAAGAAATTGTTTGATGAGGAAAATAGGGAAAACTTAAGATTTTCCCCCCACAATATTCTCAAGTTGTAGACAAACCAAACAAATCTACTGAACTAAGAGTTATCCTATGTATGACTGATATTCAGTACAGCAGCAAATTTAAATTTGATATGATTTTTGCTTTCATCAGTAAAACCTAAACTGTAGCCAGAAGTACAAGTCTGAGAATATAAAGTCAAAGAGGAACTGAGCCCTGCAAGTAGCAAATATAAACATCAAAATAACACAGAACTCAAGTGTTCCACTTACAATTTCTAAATAAAAATTTCCCATTAAGTAGATCACAGTATTGACCTTAAGCGCACTGAACCTTTAGCTGAGCACGGCCGGCCTCCTGACAGCCTCCCTCTGCCTCCACAGGAGACGCGGAGCACAAGCCATATATCTGTGGAGACGCAGACTCTGCCTCCACTGTTCTGGACGGGACTGAAGACTACCTCATTCTGGCCTGTGACGGCTTCTATGACACCGTGAACCCAGACGAGGCCGTAAAGGTTGTGTCTGACCACTTGAAAGAGAATAATGGAGACAGCAGCATGGTTGCCCACAAATTAGTAGCGTCGGCTCGTGATGCGGGGTCAAGTGATAACATCACTGTTATTGTGGTCTTCCTGAGGGACATAAACAAGGCTGTAAATGTTAGTGAGGAGTCAGAGTGGACAGAGAACTCTTTTCAAGGAGGGCAAGAAGATGGTGGGGATGATAAGGAGGCTCATGGAGAGTGCAAGCGCCCTTGGCCCCAGCACCAGTGCTCAGCACCGGCCGAGCTAGGCTATGAGGGGCGAGTGGATTCATTCACTGATAGAACTAGCCTCAGCCCAGGGCCCCAAATCAACGTGCTGGAAGATCCAGACTACTTAGATCTCACACAAATAGGAGCAAGCAAACCTCACAGTACCCAATTTTTGCCACCAGTTGAGATGATTGGTTCTGGTACACCAAAGAAAGCAGATCTTAATGAGCTAACAATGGAGGAGAGATCAGTCAAGTCATCACTGCCTGAACGGAGTGGTGCTGGAGAGCCTCTGGTTTCTTTTAATTTGGGTTCAACAGGGCACCAGATATGCAGAATGGAGAATTTGTCTCCTGTCTGTTCTGGGTTGGAAAATGAACAGTTCAGATCCTGGGGGAAAACAGCGTCTAGATTGTATCATTTACGCCACCATTACTCCAAAAGGCAGCGTGGATTCAGATTTAATCCAAAGTTTTATTCATTTCTGTCTGCTGGAGAGCCTTCTCACAAAATAGGCATTAGCCTCTCCTCACTTACTCGAAGTGGGAGGAGAAACAAGATGTTAAGAAGTTCTTTGCCATGGAGGGAAAATAGTTGGGAAGGATATAGTGGAAACATGAAGATCAGAAAGTGTAATGATAGTCCCTGCCCAGACTTTCCCTGGAGCTATAAAATATAAGACTTTTTCTTCAACGTAGGCTAGCTAGTTCTCTCAGAAATATAACTATCAGAGTAGAAACAAGATAGACATTTTTAACGTACATGTGCTTCATTATGAATCTACGGATGGCTCAACCCTTAAATGTACATAGATCTGTAGGAAACTCAAAATAGCGTTTTCAATCTAATCAAAAGTATTGGCGGTTTCACTAGAAAAATTATTCAACTGGTCCCTGTGATGTGTCCTATACCTACGTACAGCCAGCCCCCTCTCCACCATCCCTTCACGTCACTAGTGGAAGCTTGAAAGTTATTCCGGTCAGAATATATGGTATGGAGATCGCAACCATCTGGTCTGATGTGCCTAATCTAAAGGAGACAATGCAGAATTAAATGTTGTTGGGAAATGTCCCTCGATCCTGGGGACGATGGAGTGTCTCTTCCCAACTGTGTGGGTAGGTGAAAGACTAAAAGCCACATGACTCTAAACTGCCAATGAAAGATGCAGTAAACCAGTACCAAAGTGTCATTTCTCAGACTTGGGAGGCAGTATACACTAAGGTAATTCATTTTTCATAAAAAATGAAAGGCAACTATGAACATTTTTAATTAAAATACTTCATAAAGTTTTAGTTATTTGAGCGTTTTATAACCTGTTATGGTGCTTTTGGTGGGATTTTGTTACTCATCATTTTAGGAGACCACCGTCAGCTGGTTGTAACCTATGATGCTAATGTTTTTCACAGTACCTTCATCTCAGGAATAAAAGTGGTTTAGCAGAGATGATGTCAGGTACGATAAAAGACTCATGCCATTTAAAATGAGTTGTGAAAATAGCATTTCTATATTTTCTGCTTTTTTATGTTTACAGACAGCAAAGGCATATATTACTATAATATAAAACATAGTTTGGAGAATGAAAAATGATAGTTTTAACTTCTCTAAAATTGTTTTCCCCAAGGGAATGAAGTAATTGGTATGAAGGAGGCTGAGTGTGAACCCAGAGGCCAAGTGCAAAGGAGAATGCAGATTACTGAGAGCCAGGGCTGTTTAGTTGTAACTGGAAGACGAGCCAGAGCCCAGCTGCTTGCTGCAGACTACAGTGACAGGTCCTGTGCTTCTCATTACTTCAGTCACAGTGTGGAGTTTTAAATCTTTTCAATACTTAAGTTATAGTTTGTAGTTTTAAATCAACCACCTTTTGCCACTTCAAACTCTCAAAGCAGAAAGACAGCAAGTGCACGGCCATATTTGTTGAGTAAGGCACCTGGCTTCTCTCAGCCATGAATGGGCCCATGGCCTCCTGTTCCCCACGCCCGCCCTGGGCCAGGCCGATGGCAATGGCAGCTGCAGGAGCCGTTGCGCACAGTGCGGGCACTGCTAAATGTTCCTGCGGAGGCACTGCTGCTCCCTAATCATTCTCCAGACCCACAGAGGACTAAGATCCCCAGATACATCAAATCCATGAGACCAAACCCAGCTTCTCTTCAGCAATGGTCACACTGTTAATCTATAGCTTTTATTTTTCAAAAATTGAGAGTAAGCGGAGATTCTCAGTGCTTTCTGTTGATCTTGGGGTCACAGTCATCCCCTCTCCCACAGCACGTGTGATACACAGGAGGGGAGGATCACACGAGGCCCCCCCTCAGCAGTGTTCCTTTCATTCTCTCTCTCGTGCTCTGCTTACACGTGGCCCTCACTCACGGCTGTCGTATTTTGAGCCCAGATCTTGCTGACAACCTGTCAGGTACAGGGTCACTTTCAAATCAAAATTTCTAAAAAAACAAGAAACCAAGGCAGCAGAATACAGGTGTACATTCATATCCAGAAGTGGCTAAGTACATCTGTGTTTACCTGTTGGCAATGATTTTGGTCAGAATGAGGAGAAAAGAAGAAAAACTTTGAGGTGATATAGGCTTTTTTATCAGTGGGGTTAAAAAAAAAACTGTGTGGAAGAAACTGGGACAAGCAGAGCCATTTTGAAAGGTCTGACTATCAGCAGTGTTAACGCCATCTCTCATATCATTAGCTCTCTAGAAAATAGAGAAAAGTATTTCTAGTGTGGTCAAGTTAATTAACCAATATTGTAAAAAAATAACTTCATTTGTTCACAATGTGCGTATTTATAAGGTAGTTAGGTACCATTTGTAAGGTAAGTCCTTTAACATTCTATAATATTAAAGTAGTGGTTATTGGCCTGACAAATGCTGCTGTTGGTTCTATAAACCAGACAAGAAGCAGTGCTTTGTGAAATGCAGTGTTAAACCTTAATCCACTGGTGATAGGAAGTAGTTCCCTCAGTGCCCACCCTCTGCCCTTATTTGCTGCTTGCTCATGTAAGCAATAAGTAGCCCTCTAATTAATGGTATCTATATACATTGCTGTAACTTATATTTAATGATGGTGTATCTGGTGATTGTAAAAATATTAGACAGATATAAAAGTATCTATACAATATATATTAACTGTAAATGCTGAGGTATAGTCTGTGAATTATGTGTTTTGTACCTCTATTTCATTGTGCAATTTAGTGGTGGTGAAAGTTCTGCACTCGATCCTTAAAGAGTGGCAGTATCACTTTTTCAAATAACATGATCTGCATCAATTTGTTTGCTTGCTAAAACAGTTTTGTTAAAGTAGGAAATAGCAAAACAAATATAAACAAGAAAGTGTAGTATCTGATAGCAAAGTAGACAAGTCACCAACCGAGGTTACTACTCCTTGTACATTCACTGTGAGTCTCAAAGGGCGTCAGTCCCTAATTTCAAAGGTTTCTTTTCACTTTTTGAGACATGTATATTGGGAAGGATTACTAAGAACGGCAAATCACAGCACCAGAATACTGGGGCTATTAGTAATAGTTATGTCTGTACAACAGAGGTCAGACAGAAAAACATGTATATACCTTTTCTTTACCTATAAGTGCCATCCATTGTCCTTGAAGTAATACAATTAAAGTCCATGTTGCATTTAATTTAACAGAAGGCGCCTTGAAAGTAACATCATTTCAAAGGACAATGTTAGTAATGTCAGCACTAAGTCCAGTCCCGACCACCATCACAGTGGTACAGCAGCATCACTTCATCTCCATGGCCACCACACTCCACTGCTAGAACACTGTGCCAGTAAGGCGCGCGGCGTCCAAGGGGCAGAAGGAAATGCTGCGTGATCAGCTCCGTGTGCAGAGAAGTAAACTGCTGTGCTCCCAGTGCTCCTCCCCCGCCAAGGGCTGCCTGAGGTTTCATGGAAAGGGGTCTACATTATTTTAATTTTTAAACTTAATTTGTTCAATGAGCTTTTTCACCTAAGGCTACAAAAGAGGATACTATAGTTTTGTTCAAACCTTTGTTTGGGGAAATTTTCTTTGGATCATAAGTAACTAAGATTTGTTTTCACCTTTTAAGACCAGGATAAAAAAAAAGAAAACCCCAACACTCTTCTGTTTTGATCTATGAAAAGATGGTTGTTTCTTCAAAACAAATGATACTGCCAGTATTATAACAGCCAAGTTGTAATGACTGAAGGAAAAACCCTGCTGCTGCAGCCCAGCAGCATCTGACCAGCTCAGGCCTGTTTATCATATAGATTAGAAACCTGAAGGAGGGCAGGGGGTTCCAAACTGGCACAGCAGTCATTCTTGAAAAGGAAATCTTTAACTCTGATGTCTGAGATAATGCAGATACATCATTGTAATCTCTCTAGGTGCTCTTTGGTGAGACAAGCTTTCTCTTGTTCATGACATTTCTCTGCAAAGACTTCTCTCTGGAGTGAAGTGAGTGACGTTACGATTTACAAACCCACTCTACAGATCACTTTTGAGTTGAGTTGTAATCATAAGTGATCCTTCATATTTTATTTATTAAAACTTGTTATTCAGGTAAGGAGTATGTTGAAATTTTGCCAATATCTTAATAAAACTCAGCAATTAAAAACCACCAGTAATGTGTCTTATTCTTAAAGGAAAGCTGAGCGGTAAACTCGGCAGGTCTTTCAAACATGCCCCCCTCCATCAGTCGGCCTCAGCCTCTCGAGTGCTGGGATTAAGGGCAGCAGGTGGAAAGGGTAGATTTCTTAGACCTCACAAACACTGAAAACTGCAACTCTTCAAAGTGCTGATTAAACTACTAGCACTTACCCACAAAAGAACAAAAACAAAAACAAAACAACCCAGCACTCAGACACGGGGCTGCCAGAGACGGGGACAGAGGCAGAAGCTGGTGTCCCTTGTGCTTCCCTCCAACTGGAAGAGACAGTAGGAGAGGTGGAACCGGCCCTGGGCTATGGGGTGATTTCTCAAATCTTACATCTCTGTACCCAATTGCTCAACCTTTCCCTTCACATCACTGAATTTCAGTCTTGAAATAATCAAGTGTGAGGTGGCTCTAAGTTTTTCTGGAGGGTCCGTTCTACAGGAATAGCACAGAAAATATAGAGAAGTAAAGCCAAGGATGCAGGACACCTGCAAAGACCATCAGAAAACAGACACTTACATTACAATAAGAGTAGCAAAATTACAGTTACAAAGTAACAAGGGCAATAATTTTATGGCTGGGGCCACCACAACACACGGAGGAACTGTGTTAGAGGGCCTCAGGGCTAGGAAGGCAGGGCGCCAGGGATGGATCCAGCTAACATTCTGTGACTGCTTTACTAGCAAGACTTATTTCACAGTTACAATACTAAACTCCTAATTTCTTGGTTATTCAGTCCTTACTGTAACATTATAAAAAGTTCTAAAAAGATGATATATTCAAAGGGGATTGCTTTTCGGGAAGAAAGGACAGGACATTTTAATTAATAACTTATTTGAAAAATCCTAAAATTTGATACTTAAAGATGAAGACCTCTTTCTGAAGTAACAACGTGTCATATAATTATGAAGTGAACCATAGGTATAACAATTATTTGAACTAGGACTTTATTAACTATATTACTAATATACCTGTTACCCTAAGAACAACCTGTAAAGGACACTTGTTTGTGCTTTAGGAACCAACTTATGCTTGGCCTCAGAATAAAACTGAACTTTGTAGTTCAAACAAGTAAGTTTCTTTTCTAAGTCTCCAAACTCTATGAATATTGTTCAGTAACAAAGAGTCCCCCTCCTTTTGCAGTGGGGTTAGTGCTCCTCTTAGTTTAGCTATAGGTTGGTGTTCTATTACAGAGCCTCCGGTGAGCTGTGTCCAGGATACAGGCTCTGTCTAGTTTTATTGATCCTAACATGGAAAGCCGTCAAGAATATATACATTTGTTGAAGTTCTTTTTCCAAGTGAGAACAGTTTAAGTGGAGATGACAAGGTCCCTGCCTTCATAGTGGCCATGTGAGAGCTCGCACTCTGAAGGCACTGAGCCCAGCCGTGTTGCTATGGAGTTGCCAGTGGAGGAAGAGACAGGACTCAATGAAACATACAGTGCAGGCTTTCCTCGAGGAGACACTGCCTGCCAGGGGCTTTGGTCAGGGCAGAGAAGCAACAGGGGCTCAGCCCCTAATGCGTCAGCTGGAGACAAAGTTTTCACGAACAGCAGTACAATGGATATTCTGCCCAAACTACAGAATAGCAAACAGTTCTTATTGTTTGCTCTTAAGCTTCCTCAAGCAGAGGGATTTTTGTTGGTTTCTTTTGTTTTTAACTTCTATAAATACTGACCAGAAAGCCATGTGTCACTGGCTGATGTGAAAACTAGATAGGACAACAAGTCTTAAAATGCTACCAGGGAAAAACTATGCAAAAAATAGCTCTCTGAAGTTCCCAAGTTCCACGGTTGTGGTTTGGTTTTCTATGTTGCTGACAGTGGCTTTACACTTGACTATTTTCTAAACTATTTTTGGGGAGGGGGTGTCGAGACAGGGTTTCTCTGTGTAGCCCCGGCTGTCCTGGAACTCACTGAGGACCAGGCTGGCCTCGAACTCAGAAATCCACCTCTGCCTCCCAAGTGCTGGGATCAAAGGCATGAGCCACCACTGCCCGGCAAAAACTTTTTTCTTTCTTTTTTTTTTTTTTCTTTTTTGAAGACAGGGTTAAGCTTTTTTATTTTTTATGAGACAGGGTCTCACTGTTCCAACTCTAGCTGGAACTCAGTATGTAGAGCAGGCTGGCTTCGTAAACTTTTTATAGTTAGAAGTAGGATACAAATTTTTTAAATAGAACTGGAGAGATGATTCACCATAAGAATGCATACTGTTTTTCAGAGGACCTTAGAGTTCAATTCTAAATATAGACATGGGGTCTGATACCTCTCACCTCAGAGGGTACCCACACTCATGTGCGCATAGCCATACACAGAAATACACATACATAATTAAAAACACACACATCATTAAAATCATTAAGTTTTAAAATAAGTTTACTATCCTCTGAGTCATGATTTTAAAAATTACACTATCAAACTTGGCATGATGGCACACATTTGTAATCTTGCACTTGGGAGAATATCAACCTGAGGCTATCCTGGGCTATAAAGTAAGATCTGATCCTAAAACACAAAGCCCCAATATCTTCCTTTATAGCCCAGGATAGCCTCATATACTTTTCATGTCTTTAAGAACACCAGCATTCTCTCAGTCTGAGATGTAGATGTAAACAAGCACTTGTTTCTTTTCTTCAACTGAAAAGGAATTCTTCATCTGAATTCCATCAGCTGTCTGGAATCAGATGATCTAGAACCTTATCAGCACATCACACTGTTGGCTTTTTTTGTGTTATAAGTCCCATCCTGAGGCATCTTGTTTGAATAAACTACCAGCTTCTAACTATAAACAACTAATGCCACATAGAGTCCAAGGATTTAGAGGCTACTTCCCAGAACATGGGCCAGAACAGCAAATTCTCTTATTGCATAGCTGATGACCCTACTCATAGGCATACAATGCCCTTCAAAATGAAGACAGTTCATATAAAAGTCTCATACGAAACATGCTAGAGTGGAAATGACCCAAATTCTTTAAGTGAGTGAATGGATTACAGAGGAACAACTAGTAGAATACTACTTGGTGAAGCAAGCAAGCAAGCAAAACTAAGTATTGAGTAATACATGATGGTTACACATAATTGTTCTTATACATGACTGTACTCTGTGAGACTATGTAGGCAGTGCTATGAAAAGGGAAGATTAAAAGGACAGACAACAGCCAGGCGGTGGTGGCGCACGCCTTTAATCCCAGCACTTGGGAGGCAGAGGCAAGCGGATTTCTGAGTTCGAGGCCAGCCTAGTCTACCGAGGAGAAGTGTTCCCTGGTAAGGAGCCACCTCGGAGAGTTCTTAGGAAAACTGAAATGCTCTCAGCAGCACTCTGGTGGCCATCCACCATCTGCCAAAGCCAGAAGACTGTATGCCAAAGACTACACTTTAAAGTATGTAAGTAAAAAAAAAAATAACCAGAATGTATGTAGGTGAAGAGAGCACGGACTGTAACAATCTGTCTTAGCAGTGAATCTCAGAATCATAATAGGACAGTAGAGAAAGGAGCTGAGGTAGTTTGGAAGTTGAGAGCCCAAAATACCTGAGAAACTATTTTGACATGATATTCAAAGAGTACAAGGGTTCAGGGGCAGCATGCAGCTACCTAGGAAGCTGAGGAAAGGAGGATTACATGTGCATGGGAGTGAGAACCAGTCTGGACAGTATGTAAAACTCCATCTCAAACACATACACACAAGTGATACTCAAGGTAGTTTTTTAATCACAGGTATAGGTTAGCAATAATAAATTACTCAGTGTTAGAAAGAAATCAGACCATTAATCCCAGTACTTAGGCAGCAGAAGCAAGAGGGTCTGAGTTCAAGCCAACCTGGTCTACAGAACTAACTCCAGGACAGCCAGAGCTATTTATAGAAAACTCTGTCTTGAAAAAAAGAAAAGAAAAAATGAATGTGTTCAAGTTAAAGAACTGAGTATGTATACTGTAGTCAATGATCCAGGCTTGGGTATTTATAAACAGGAGCAAAGCCTCTAATTAGCCCTGTGGAGCTAGTCTGGAGTACATACTGACCCACAATTTCTCTCTAGAAAACAAAATAACAATAAAGCAAACAGAAAAACCATGTTAGCTGGGTATGAGGCACATGCCTGTAATCCTAGGATTCAGGAAACTAAATCAGGCAGGAGATTGCAGTTTCCAGAACAGCACAGGGTACGTTAAGATGGTCTGAAAACAAAGTTTATATGTGTACTCATTCACTGGCTGAGAGGAAAATGATATTATAGTAACAATAAGCACATACCTCATCTCACATGCTTGTTTCTAACATGATTTTCTGACACAAGTTCCTCAAAAAGTTGACTCATAGCTTAGTTGAGCACTGTGATTCACACCTTTAATCTCAGTACTTGGGAGGCAGAATTGAGTGGATCTCTGTGAGGTCAAGGCCAACCTGATCTACATAACAAATTCTAGGCAAGACCTAAGAGTGTGAAGCTGAGGGTGTAGCTCAGGTGGCGGCATGCACGAGGCCCTGATTCAAACCCCAGCGCTTGGTAGGGATGGCAGGCAGCACAGGCCTATGATCCCAGCATGCCGAAGGTGAAGGCTAGAGGATCAAAAGGGTCAGGACATTCAAGGTCATTCATGTCATCTACTACAAACCTGGCCATGACACCTTGTCTTTAAAACAAGATTCATAGCCAGGCGTGGTGGCACACGCCTGTAATCCAGCACTTGGGAGGCAGAGGCAGGAGGATTTCTGAGTTCGAGGCCAGCCTGGTCTACAGAGTGAGTTCCAGGACAGCCAGGACCACATAGAGAAACCCTGTCTTGAAAAACCAAAAAAAAAAAAAAAACAAAAAACAAAAAACCAAGATTCATTATATCATCATTACTGTACTATGGTTACATATGGCACTGACAAAGGGAGCCGCTGGGCCAAGGCTAGATGGGAATTCTCACAATTTTCCTAACTTTTAGAAATCTAAAATTATCTCAAAATGAAACAACAAAACAGGATAATTGTTCAGCTTTTTATTGGTGTTTGGTTAAGCATAAAGAACTGAAAAAAGCAAGGTGTCCAACCTTAAAGCAGCAGTCTCCCCAAATCTGACAAGTAGGAACAATACACAACTTGTCTATCTCAAAGATTACTGAAGAACTCAATCAAGTTGTCAGAATTGTTCAAAAACAATATGCTCACATACACGTGCCTTTAAACCCAGCACCTGAGAAGAAAAGGCAGAGGCAGCCTTGTCTACAAAGAGAATTCTAGGCCAGCCAGGGCTACATAGTGAGACCCTGTCCAAAAAAAAAAAAAAAAAAGAATGGGAAGGAAAAAACAGGCAAACCCGGGTTGGAGAGGCGGGCGGCTCGGTCCTCACGGCTCTGCAGAGGCTTTCCCGAGGCCTCCATGCGTCCGCACCATGGGTGCAGCTGTGGCCTCAGATGCACAAGCACTTACACATAAATACAAATATAAAAACCCTCAAGATAAATAGGTATTTAAGGAAGGTTTCAACTGAAATGAACGTGGAAGGCACCTAGGGTGTCCTCTGACCTCTGTCATGTATAGACATGAACACACACATGCACACAAAACACACATGCTGAAAAAAGTACAACAGAAAAACCAACACAAAATCATGTCCGACAAAAAAGAGAAAAGGTTTTTTGATTTGTTTTTATAAAGCGAGGTAGGGAAGACCAATTATTGGGAAGAATTTGATACACAGTGTAGAGCATAGGGCAAACAAACACAACAAGGGATTCTACTGTCATGCCGCTGCCCTGCTCCATACCTGTCTTCCGGCACAGCCAAGGTGGCCACAAAGCAGCTCCCGCCAGCATCGAAACACTGGGTATGCGGGACAGCTAGAGCTCAGGATCAACATGCTTGCCTAGCATGCAAGGGCTTTGAGCTTCCCCAGAAATATCAAAATAACAAAAGCAAAACACCATCCACTTGGACATTTATTCTTTCCATATATTCTATTTCTGCCATCTATGAAGAAATCTTTTGGCTTTTAAAAGGAAGGACTAGAAGCCCAACGCCATAACAAAATGCCCTTTGTCTATACTGCTAAACAGCTACAGCAATCAATTCAGAAGGCGGAGGGGTGCTTCTGGTCCCACTTTCAATAAACTGCAGAGGCACATTTTCTCAAGTTAATTTTATTAACAAAAAAGTGCAAGCTGTTAAGAGAACAGTAACTATGAGTCACAGCATTCAGCAAGCCATCAGCCATGGGACACAGACGGACGGGAGTCACTAAGTACAAGCGGGGGAGAGGGAGCACTCTCCTGTGTGGAAATCCACGCATCTTCAACAGTCTCTAGGCCAACTTTAAGTGTAACATTCACAAACATACAACAGCTCGAACATAAATGCAGGAGCACAGGAGCAAAATTTGGCAATCATTTGGGGTTTGGGCTAATTGGGAATATGAGAGAAAGCCTGGCACACAGCTTCATGCAGACACATAAATCTTTAAATGCACTCACTGAAATCAATGTCCAACCAATGGAAATATATTGTTCAAAAATATTTGTTGCACTACAGTTATGTTTTAGGAAGCAGAAAAGATAAACAACTTTAAGTAATCTTACATGTGTCCAAATGACCATGCATAGAACCCATCCACAATAACTTAATTCCGTTTTAAATGACACCTGTAAAGGTCACATAACTGAAAGGTGTGCCATTACCCAGTATGCCAACACTTGAACAAGTGAGAAAAACATGAAATTTGGTCTATCATCATATTTCAAAGAAAGGATTCTGTCTAACATTGCTACAGTTACTCAGGAAAAGTGTCCATTGAGCAAAATCTGTTTATAAGCAGTTTTCCTGTTCACTAGTTATACAAGCCTTAATGAAATTACAACCTAATGAAAAACTTAAACTATGACCATCTAAACCACGTGTCAGCCAAAGAAAGAAGAGCACCGACGCTGAACCAGATCATATCATGCAATGCCTCCAGGTCCTTTCTAGCACTTAGCTGGCTTTCTGTTACAGGAGACAAGCTGCCTTTGTTAATGCACTAATTTGCTAAATTAATTGAGTGCTACACTGTTAGTTCATTACACTGGAAAGAGCTCCTTTGCCTTGATCTTTTCCCATATACTACTGCATCCTGCTGGAATTGTGTACCTTCTAATAGTTTCTGAATTGCTATTTCAGGTGGAGATGACAAAAAAGAAATGGAACTAAATAAATCTGATTATCTGACTGCTGACAGTTTTGAGCACCAACTTCCAACACATTTCAGGGACCAGGTAGCTTGTAGCTCGGCTCTCTGGCAATTACCTTCCACCACCTTCATCAGTGTTGAAGTGGAGATTTTCAGGGTCTATTTGTTCACCATCAGGAAAACTGGAATGTGAATCTAAGAAAAAGATTGAAAGAAAAAAAACTTAAATAAAAGCAAATGTTATAAGGCATGTGTTTTTTGCCCAGTCTACGTAACCTTACCAAACTGACTGATAAAGATGTGTTAGGTGGGGAACAAGCCTGTCTTCAGAGAATTTATGATAAGTTGTATGTAAGTAATGAGGAAAACAAACACATGTACAGACACCCACAATTAGAAGAGGAAAGCCATAGCTACACCTCCCGAGACACTACCCCAGGATCAAAGATGGCAGTGCTCCCCAGCTTCAGAGTCTATGGACACAAGCTGTTCCCCACTCAACAGGACTGCCAGTGCAACCATCACTGCAAATCCCGCCAGCACACAAAATAAGTTGCCTCAAAGCCAGACACTTCTTTAGAATCAGAGGGGATTACTAAAGATGTTTTAGGACATACAAACCACTAGAGACTTGCTGCTGGACTGAGAAGGGAACTAGAACAAGAGACAGGAAGCCCAGCAGAAGCCTAGCCCTCAGAGTGCACTCTCCACTACACTGTATATGTCTACATTCTGTCTGTACAGTAGCAACCATCTCCTCAAAGCACAACAGACAGAGAGTTACATCCCAGCAAGCTGAGCTGCCCTAAAGTAGAAGGGCCAGGGAAATGGGCCCATGGGCACAAACTCTCGCTATGTAAGCCCAAAAACTGTGGTCAAATCTGTAAGACTGGATTTGATGGGACACATATGGCAACAAGGGGGCAAAGACCCGAGAGCCATCCGGAATCTCAGGGTTACCTGGCTGTCCTGGAACTCACTTTGTAGACCAGGCTGGCCTCGAACTCAGAAATCCGCCTGCCTCTGCCTCCCAAGTGCTGGGATTAAAGGCGTGCGCCACCACCACCCGGCTAAAACCAGGGTTTCTGGATCCCTAGCTGACTGGAACATGCTTTGTACACCAGGCTGACCCCAAACTCGAGAGATCTGCCTGCCTCTGCCTCTTGAGTGCTGAGATAAAAGTCATGCACTACCACTCTTGGCACAAATAATTTTTTTTTAAAAAAGGGGGAAAATAGTAACAGATTTCTCTTAGTTTTTTTTTTTTTCAATAAGAATTCTTTTCTGAAGGGGATTAAAACAAAACCAAACCCAAAACCAAACCCAAACCAAACCAAAATAAAAAAGGGGGGGGGGGGGAGGAGTTGTATGTGTGCTTAAAAAAAAAAAAAAGAAAGGGTTTCTCAAGTTAAAGTATAATAGAAAATGGAAAAAAAATCCAGAGAGAAGGAAATATAAAACAAAATCTAAAAATTCCAAACATATGAAACTTCAGCTCAGGTGCAGAATGAGTATTAAGGTGTGGCGCCCACCACCCACTGTCTCTGCTGAACTCTGTTCTGAAGTCTCCTCGGCCGCAAGCTACACAACACCAAGCTGCAGGCTTTTCCACGCAGGAGACAGCACTCCGGCGGCTAACTGGCAAGTGTTACCGAACAACTTTCTTGATACTTACCATAACGTTTACCACAGAATGTTCTCTCACAAATGACAGTAATATTTTAAAAAGTAAAAACAGCAGAGCAGAGTGAGCAGAAGCGGCAGCAGAGGCAGAGAGGGCAGCAGCAGCGAGGCGTTTAGGAACCTGTGTAAAGTGACTACATGCTGCACCTTCATCCGGGGGCTGAGCCAGGAACGGGTCGGTGAACGTGCCCATGCTGGGGTGCTCGTCCTGCTCCTCGTTCTCAGTGTCACATTCAATGTCGCTGTCACTACTCATTCCTGGCAGGAGGGAGGGGGAAGTGTGGTAAGAACCCATGGCTGTCCTGAGCCGGGACCCCCGCTGACTTTACCCTCACACAGTCCAACACACACAAAGCAGCAGCCACACAAGCGAGCGCGCGCCTGCTCTCTGCAGCCCGAGAGGCAGCCCTCCCTCTTCCCTCTGCTCTATAATTACAACTGGGTATCATAAGCCTCCAAACGTTTGTGTAGCTAGTACAGCGGGGAAAAAGATTTCCCACATTTAAAACTTCTTAGCATGTCCTAAAAACAAAACAAAGAAAACAAAAGCCAGGTACTTTCAATTTGGTTTACTGTAAGAACTAATAGTCCACAGCTGTAAATATCTAAATACAGGCATACATAATAGAAAATTCCAACAATTCTAGAAAAATTGGCTTCAAATCTATTTGAGTCCCTTGTTTTATATTTGTGTGTACTTTAGATACTTGGTATATACATTATTCATTAATACCTAATTACTATACATAGGGTGTAGCTTGCCACTTTAATAATACATTTATAATATGTAAGGATCAGAACAAGTGTTGATTTATCTACCACCTTAGGTGTATATCAGTCTCTGCTAGGAACATTCAAATCCACTTTACTAGCTGTTATAAAATATTCTATTAATCATAGTCAACCAGCCACCCTACTGAGCTGCTGTGCCCTTTGCGACATCTTGCCATTCTGGCCATTGTTACGGTTTGTAGGTGTCACATCTGGGCAGGACTATCAACTCCATTTTTCCCTGGGAGCTACGAAAGAGTTAATAATCTTCAGGGAGGAAGGATGCTTCCAGGTCAGTCCCAGCTCCTCACGTAGACCCCTAGGTTAATTCCTCTGACTTGCATGCACATGGAAGCCATTGGCACATCACATATGATACACACACACAAAAGAAACAGCAAGGACTTTTATGTTCATGGTAGGCTTGATGGAAAGAACAAAAATGTCTTCCCTTAGAATTTATACTAAGGTCTGAGGACCATACCCAGGTCAGCAGTGCTCCCAGAGGCCCGCACACACCAAGCATGCACGCTATAGCAATTGTCTCTATGTGCAGCCAGTATGTTTGGGATTTAAACCTGAGGTTGGGATCTCAGGAAATTGCCACAAGACCCATTCAAGAGCTACTCCTATTTAAATAAAGCAAATGTAGATATTTGCTTTATTTAAATAACCTCCCCTCTGGAGGGCAGGTTCTCACTAAACAGCAATAAACTCTACAAAATTCATGGCATAGTTACTAAAGGACTCTGAAAACTAAACCAGAGAGGGAATATTGCTGGAGTCAAATGCTGAAGTACCACTGAACTGGCCAACTCGGGTCTCATGAGATCATTTAAAATGTTCACTACGCAATCCAGAACCCAGAGAGAACATCAATAATCAATTCCACGGTGACACAGACACTGGCATTTTCTAACAAGGACTTTTAAATTTGTCACAAATACTCACTGTCAAAGAATTCTGAGGAAGTTTCCAGGACAGATCAAAAGGATTCTTGGGGAAGTAAGGGGGCTTAAAAAGCTGTGCTTTCATCAAACAATGCTAACAATGTACCAAAGCAAGAGAATTTCAAATTTCAAAATCTTTTATCAAAAAAAAAAAAAAAAAAACAAAAAACAAAAAAAAAAACAATGCCGGTGGTGGCCCATGCCTGTAATCCCAGCATTCTGGGAGGCAGAGGCAGGTGGATTTCTGAGTTTGAGGCCAGTCTGGTCTACAGAGTGAGTTCCAGGACAGCCAGGGCTATACAGAGAAACCCTGTCTCGAAAAAACAAAAAACAAAAACAAAAACAAAACTCGTGCATATTTTCAAGGATCCAGGTAACATTCTCTCTTCAGTACTCAGAACACAAAGGTAGACTTAGACATTCTGAAGTGTCCCCACGTTTCATTAAGAACACATACACATGGAAGCTGTCGGCACATTAAACAAAATACTTGTTCAAAAGTGGGGAATATACAAGTATTCCTTACTCTTCTTTTTTTGTATTTAACAGTCTCATTCTGTAGTCTTGTTTGTCCTAAAACTAACAATAGCTTAGTCTGCCCTCAAACTGAGGTAATCCCCCTGCTTCAGCTGGGATTACAGGGCATGAGGCAAGTGAGGCACAGAGCCCAGCTGGGATATACCGACTTAGCCCCACCTGTGAAACACCACTCCCACCGTGTGGCCCTTGCTGGAACTGCTCCTGAAAACAAACCCAAGCTGATTCTCCAAACTGCAGCCAGACATTTCCTCACCGATGGTGATTATAAGACAGGATTAACTGTATGGTATTTCAGAAATATTCCAGTGGAAAAAATAACTGTAATCTAGAACAAACTCTGGGAGATGTATCAATTTATCCGGCTGAAGCTAGCTGTGGAGATACAATCCTATAATAACCTCAGATGCTTGGGAATCCACACAGGCAATTTATTTTTAATATACTAACAATTTACATCCGCCCTTCTTCCTGCCCCCTAAATCAGTGGTTGTAAACATTTCTAATGCTGCAGGCCTTTAATACAGTTCCCCATGTTGTGGTGACCCCCCCACCCACAAAATTATTTTTATTGCTACTTCATAACTATAAGTTTGCTACTGCTATGAATTGTATTACAAATATCTGATATGCAACCCTGTGGGGTTGTGACCCACAGCTGAGAAGCACTGTTCTAAAGGACTCTTAGCACTAAGAACCTTGCCTTTCCTGAAAGGCTGTGTACTCATGGAACCAAATCAATGGACTTTGCCCATTTTCCTTGTCCATGAACAAATGATACAAGATGAAGCTAGGAAGTTGTTGCCCTGAGCAAGGTTTCCTTATTGCTAGAGATACAGAAAATTTAAAAACCTTCCTCATGAATCCTCAGGATGTGACTCAGAGTTCTTACCAAGTTTGCAATAGAAGCAACTAACTTGTCACTTTAAAAAAAGGTAACCAATTCACTGAGACGTCTAGTTCACTGAGATGACAGAAAAAGAGGGAGGGAAGGAGGGAGGGAGGGAGGGAGGGAGGGAGGGAGGGAGGGAGGGAGGGAGGAAGGAAGGAAGGAAGGAAGGAAGGAAGGAAGGAAGGAAGGAAGGAAGAAGGCAGGCAACTCTAAGTCAGACGCAGAGGTTCACACCTCCAGTTCCAGCATGGAGAGGCTCAGGGCGGACTGCTGAGTTCACATCCATCCTGGGCTATTCACAGTGAGAATCTGTCTCATAACAGGGAGTGAAAGGCAGCTGCTTAGGATGTAGCAGCTCTGCTGAACTCCTGGGTTCTATTCTGAACACAGCATAAATAAGGCATGTCTATAATCCCTGTTCTTTGGAGGTAAGAGTCAGGAAGATCAGAAGTTCAAGTCCAAGTCTAGCCTGGGCTACATAGTAAAGAAATACAGAGGCAATACCCACATTGAACAGCTGAACTCTGAACGTATCCTATCACACTTAGGTGTGTCTCACGACTTCTAAACAAGAGTGCTACTTTCATTACATTAATTTGATGTTACATTAATTTGATGAGCAGCTTGTCTTGATCACCCTAAAGGTGATCATCAATAGTATGCTATCACAGGTTGTTTAACTTCTCTGTTAGCTAATCTGGAGCAATGTTTGTACCCCCAGAGTTCCCAGGGACTAAATTACCAACCAAGAGTACACATGGAGGGACCCATGACTCCAGCTGCAAATATAGCAGAGGAAGGTCTTGTTCCTGAGAACAAGGAGGAGAGGCCCTTGGTCCTGAGAAGGCTCAATGCCCCAGTACAGGGGAATGCCAGGACAGGGAAGCGGGAATGGGTGGGTTGGTGAGAACGGGAAGGAGGGATGGGATGGGGTGTTTTCAGAGGGGAAACCAGGAAAGGGGATAACATTTGAAATGTAAATAAAGAAAATACCCAGTTTAAAAAAAAATAGCCGTGACAAGGCTTTTCTTTAGAATGGGTATTATGAGTATCTCAGACTAAATGAGAGCTATCTATGGCTTTAGCAGAGTTCAGTCTTCAGTTTACAGAATTGTACAACTTATCAATGGTGTGTGCGTTGTTGTTGTTAAACTAGGCTGCCAGTATCAAATCATTAAAAAGGAGACCAATAGAAGGTTGTCCCAATTAGTTCCAGTTAGAAAGGAATCGGTCTATCTATGACCATTGTGTCTAAGGAACAAAAAGAGCTCCATTCCGCTGACACTGGAGAGCAAGTAAGGGACTACTCGGGAGGGAGCCAGGCATGCTGCCACACCTACAACCCCAGCGCTGAGAAGGTTTCACAGGGACTGAATTCTAGTGTGGTAACCAGACTGTATCAAAAACCCAAACCTAAAAATAACAAAAACAGAACAACAAAACCCCCATGATTTTAGAAGTTCCCAACTCCCAGCTATTGGCGAAGCAGAGAAAAGAGGCCTTCAAGTTTCTTTAGACAGCCTCTTCCCCAAGGAGGAAGAGAAAGCACAGTGACATGACAGAAGTTTCTCCATTTGACACAAGCAAGATCTGTTTCCCCCTTTAAACTTGACTTTTGGTTTTAAAAAACATGAATTTAAGACAAACCTACTCGGCTAAGGCTTACACTAAAAAATAACGGTTTCCTGAGCACTGACTCTGTTGGCCATGGCAAAGCCCCATGGGAGCAAGAGCTCGAGCGCCCTCTGTCTACGGCGCTCCCCCAGCCTCCTCAGCCAGTTGCCCTGCTCATCACCTATCCTGGGGCTCCTCGCAGGCCCCTCGCAGCAGCCTTTCCGGTGGAGTTCCTGGTGCTTTATATTCCAACACTTACACAAAGGAAAAGCCTGCTGCTGAAGAACACTTACCACCTACCTCTAAATCTCACCTGAAGAATCACATGCTTTTTAAAATTTTGGAACATGAAATGCAGATCCTAAAAGTGACTAAAAAATGTTCTTGCCTAGATCGCTGCCGATTCCTTTCTTAAAAACTGGTTTTGTTGTAGTGACACATGGTCTTACTATGTAGCCCAGACTAGAATCAAACTTACAATTTCCTTGCTTCTGACTCCCAATCTGGCTTTCAATTTTGTTTTACTTATTTTGTTGTTCTTATTTATTACTGTGAGCATGTATATATGTTAGAGGGGAGCTTTTGGGAATTAGTTCTTTAAATCTTGGGTTTTAAATTTTTTTATATCACACTTTCAGTGTGTGTATACATGCAAAGATCAGAGGACAATCTACAGGTTATTTTGTTTTCTTCCTCCCGAGACCTAGGCTCTGAACGTTGCTAACAGGGTCTGCCACTGTCTACTGAGCCCTCGTACTGCACTCCCTTTGTGTCTGAGGCAGAATCTCCCTTTTTCCGGTCCACTGCATAGGAGAACCAGCCTGGGACCCATGATGCACATTAGCACAGCCATTTCTTTACCTGGGCTCTGGGAAGTGAACTCAGGTTTTCGGCTTTCATGTGGCAAGTACTTTTACCCCGAGACATCTCTCCAGACCTAAATTTGCTTTAACTACTACTGTCAAATCCCTTCAATATTGCTAATCTTTTTTTTTTTTTTTCTTTTGAGACAGGGTATCATGTAACCTAAACTGGCTTTGAACTTCGTATATGGTAAAATCAAGGATAACACCAAATTTCTGATTTCCCTCCCTCCATCTTCCCAACATGGGGATTGCAGGCCAATTCACCAAATGCGGTGCTGGAAGTTGAACCCAGAACTTTGTGTTAAGTAAGCACTCTTGTCAACTGAGTTCACTCTGGCCCATAATGATTAATCTTACCTGTTGACTTACTAGACTTAGAGTTAAATCTGAATGTGTCTGTGACGGTGTTTTCAAATAGTTTTTGTTGCTGCTGTTCTGTTGCTTTTTGCTTTATAATACAGGGTTTCTCTGTGTAGCCTATGTAGTTCTAAAACGCAATCTGTAGATCAGGCTAGCCTTGGATTCACAGAGGTCCTCCTGCCTCTGTCTCCTGAGTGCTAGGACTAAAGGTGTGTGCTACAGCAAAGTTCCAAGTAGGTTTAACTGAGGAACTAAGAGTCATCCAAAAATGGACAGTACTGTGTCACAGACGGGGCCTTGGCCAGCAGGACACCATCATTACCTGCTGGCTGCCTCCCTGCCCACTGCCAGCCCTTCCATACAATGATCAACTGTACCTCCCAAACGAGAAGGCAAGACAAATATTCTTCCTTTAAATTCCTCCCTCAGGTATTACATCAAACAAGTAAACAATACATGTGCTTCTATGTTCACCAATATTCACATGGAAAAGTAAGATGTGACTGTCTGAGTGGGAGACTAAAATTAAGTTCAATCTCATCTGTAGTTCCAGTACTTGAGAGGCTAAGGCAGGAAGATATAGTCAGTATGGCTATATAGTAAAATCTTGTTAAAAAAACAAGAATGGGCCGGGCGGTGGTGGCGCACGCCTTTAATCCCAGCACTTGGGAGGCAGAGGCAGGCGGATTTCTGAGTTCGACGCCAGCCTGGTCTACAGAGTGAGTTCCAGGACAGCCAGGGCTACACAGAGAAACCCTGTCTCGAAAAAACCAAAAAAAAAACAAAAAACAAAACAAAAAAAAAAAACAAGAATGGAGTTCAAGTCATCTTTTACTTCAGTTATTTAATGCATGCATCTTAAAAGACTTCATGTCCCCAGCTCCAAATCCCATTTCAAGTGTAACGTGACTCTCCATTTTGTAGCCACAGTACAAACTGAAATAACATAATTCTGTGTATAGGGCTACTCCTGATTTAGATCCCACTCAAAGGATAAAGGCCAGATTCAGGCAGAGACAAAGTTCCTCATGATCTGCTACTTCTACTCAGGCCTCAGACTTACTGGCTAATCACCTGACTAACTTCTACTCATGCCTTCAGATGAATTTTCCAAGGGTAGACTACAGCTCAAGCATACAGAGATGAAAGTTCTAAGCACTGACGCTAGGTTCAAATCCTAACCCTTTAAATATAACTATTCCTTTTCTTTTCTTTTCTTTTTTTTTTTTTTTTTTGGTTTTTCGAGACAGGGTTTCTCTGTATAACCCTGGCTGTCCTGGAACTCACTCTGTAGACCAGGCTGGCCTCGAACTCAGAAATCCGCCTGCCTCTGCTTCCCAAGTGCTGGGATTACAGGTGTGTGCCACCACGCCCGGCTAAATATAACTATTTCTGTGACTTTCAGTGAGGTAAGTTGTATTTCTAAGTCTTCAATCACTTGTTTGTAAAATCAGGAATAAAAGAAGTTACTGACTATAAAGAGTAATTGTGACAATAATGTAACAAGAACTTAGTAAATATCAACTGTTTTGATGAAATACTTTTAGTTCTTTGTATACTCTAACAGAATACTTATCACACAATATTATCAAAGGTTATCTGCCAGTGTCTTCAATATTTAATCCGTACTTTTTAAAGGGTTCTCCCTGACCCTCCCCTCCTAACACATGTACACAGCATACCTAAAAAGAGCTACAGTGTGTTTTGTAAGTAGCTGTAACCCACCATGCAAGTGTATCTCACGGACTATTACCCTGGTCAGACTGTTATACTGAGCAGGACAGCCAGAAGCATATGCTAGAATCTTTGTGTTTGCTATGAATAATAATTCATCAATGATTGAAATTCAAATGAAGTGCAAAGTAATAACTGGGGGAAATCAAAATATCTTTGAAACTTGTTCTTTGCTAACCTATAAAAGATATAGGAAGAACAATGACTAAGATTGCTTTAAATAACTTCTATCACTAAAATAACCAGATATTTTATTTGCTATCTTGGAAGAAATATTAAAAATGATAACTGAGGTTCATTTGCAGAGATGAAGCAGGTTATTTTAGGGGATGTTAAACAACTAAGCCAAGGAACTCTTCCATAAGAGCAAAGGAAGGCTGGAGAAAGGACTGGTTAAAAGTGAGTACTGCTACTAGAGAAGAACCACAGTCGGTTCCCCCCACCTACATCAGGCACATCAGCCTACAGGTAACTCTACCCCTCGAGGGATCTAATGTTGTTGGCCTCCTTGGGCACCTACTAGCATACACACATACACACATGTGGAAAACAAAGGCAGTTTATAGATATTAATCAAAATGGACCTCAAAGGCAGTGAGTAGTACACAACTTTAATCCTGGTACTTGGGAGGTGGAGCCAGAGGCAAAGGCAGAGGCAGATGTATCTCTGAGTTCCAGGACAGCCACAGCCACACAGAAAAACCCCATTTCCCAAACTCAAAACAAAAATCAAACAAACAAACAAAATCCTGACCTCAAACAAAGGATTAACAATATTCTAATTAGCTAGGGTTTTTTTTTTTAAGATTAAGATTTTGTTTTATGTGTATGTGTCTATGAGTGTGTGCTATGCATGTGCAGGTATCACTTGAGGCCAGAAAAGCCTGTATGATCTCTTGAAATTGGAATTTTGGGTAGTTGTGGCCACAGACTTAGAACCTGGGAACTAAACTTGGGTTCTCTGGAAGAGGAGTGTCTCAGTTAGGGATTTATTGATGCAAACAGACACAATGACCAAGGCAACTCTTCTAAGGACAACGTTTAATTGTGGTTGGTTTACAGGTTCAGAGGTTCAGTCCATTATCATCAAGGTGGGAATATGGCAGCATCCAGGCAGGCACGGTGGAGGAGGAACTGAGTTTTACACCTTCATCTGAAGGCTGCTACCAGAATACTGACTTCCAAGCAGTTATGAGTAGGGTATTATAGCCCACGCCTACAGTGACACACCTACCCCAACAAGGTCACATCTCTTAATAGGGCCACTCACAGCCTAAGCATATACAGACCATGACAGGGAGTAAGAGTTCTTACTGACTGAGCCATCTCTTCAACCCCTAATTAGCTGTCTAGTGGGCAAGTGTTTCCTATAATACTGTGTCTGGGACATTAGTCAAAGACAGTGATGGACAAGTAGGTATATATTTACTGATAGAATAGATATACTTTTGTTTTTTGTTTTGGTTTTTTTTAATTTGGTTTTTTCGATTTGGTTTTTTCGAGACAGGTTTCTCTGTATAGCCCTGGCTGTCCTGGAATTCACTCTATAGACCAGGCTGACCTTGAACTCAGAAATCTGCCTGCCTCTGCCTCAGCCCGGTTTAGAATAGATATACTATTTGTAGCTCTTGTCCCTGGAAATAACTGGTCTGGTAAGATATATTCTCTATCCTCTTTTTTCTTCATTATTTTTTGGGGGTGGGGGTGGCGGTGGCGGTCTCTATATAGCCCTGAAGTCCTGGAACTCACTACACACAGGAACTCAATCTCACAGAGATCCACCTGCCTCGACCTCCTGAGTGTTGGGATTAAAGGCATATACTACACCTAAGCTCTTGAAGAAAAAAGAAAAGAAAAAGAAAAAGAAATAGTAACAATAAGGGTTTCTTTCACTATATAGCCCTCACTGGACTGCCAAGGCCTGGCTGGCTCAGAATTCAGAGAGATCTGGCCATTTCTGCCTCCCAGTGTTCAGATTATTGACATGTACCAGCATGCCTGACCCAAGACAGACCCTTACACATTCTTGCTCTTCTCTGTATATAATTTCCTTGTAAGTCATAAAAATTGGCAAATGAATTCAGAGTTCAAACGTGTGTTAAACTTCTGTACCATTGTCACTAACCAATCACTTCCTACTGTTACAGACACTGAGAACGCAGTGTCTCCTGCTCGCTGGTCCTTCTGACCGTCCTAGCTCAATGCTCACCTTCCTCAGGGGCAGCCGAGGCTCCTTCAGGTAGTGTGGGCTGCACCTCCCCAGCTTCAGAATGACTTTCCAAGTCTGCCATCGGCATTCCTTCCAGACGACCTCCTTTTGCATTAGTCCTCAAAGAGGGAAAAACAACACAGTATTTTCAAATGTTAATAGTGACAAAATAATGTGTTTAATTCTAAATTTGCATTTTTAAAAATTTTACTGCGTAGTGGTGCACGTCTTTAATCCCAGCACTTGGGAGGCAGAGGCAGGTGGATTTCTGAGTTCGAGGCCAGCCTGGTCTACAGAGTGAGTTCCAGGACAGCTGGAACTACACAGAGAAACCCTATCTCAAAAAACCAAAAAAAAAAAAAAAAAAAAAAAATTTACTGAAGATTCAGAATAAAAGGTTATGATATAGATTACCTGCTTATGACAATGTATAATAATTTTACAACATGTTAACAGTAGGGGACAAAGGCAAGGTATAGGATCTCTTTGCTATTTTTTTAACATTATTATTTTTTTTTTTTTGTATGTGATCACCATGTCACTCTCTTCGGACACTCCAGAAGAAGACATCTGATCCCCTTACAGATGACTATGAGCCACCATGTGGTTGCTGGGAATTGAACTCAGAGCATCTAGCATATCTCCAGCCCCTCTGCTATTTCTTACAATGGTTTATCAATCAGTAATTATCGATTAAACTAAATACAAACAAAAATTCTCTCTACTACTGAAAGATTAAGAGAAGCATTAGTGAGTTAGAAATCAAGGTACACTGCAGGTAAAGACAGTCACTCCCGTTTTCACTGGGAAGTACTTTATTTGTTATTTAATAGTTTGTGCCTCACTGCTCCAAAGTGGCAGGGAGGAGGGAAAGACAGCTAGAGAGCGTTCCCGTGAGCCAGGCTGACATCTTATCCGCAGCTGGCTCACCATGGAGGTTTGAATGAGGATGGTCCCCACAGGCTCCTATGTTGAACGCTTGGTCCCCAGTTAGTGGAACTGTTCGGGGAAATTAGAAGGAAGTGTGGCCTTATTGGAGGAGGTTCAAAAGCTCACCCCAGACCCAGGCTCTTTGTCTGTCTCTTTCACCTGTACCTTGAGGACAGATGTGAGCTCTCAGCTACTACCCCAGCACCATGCCTGTCTGTTTCCTGACATGGTGGTAATGGACCAACCCTCTAAAACTGCATGGAAATCTCCAGTTAAATTCTTTCTTTTATAAGACTTGCCTTGGTCTTGACAGCAATAGAATAGTAATTAAGACACTCGCCTTTTACTTTAATGCCTTTTTTTTTGGGAGGGGGAAGCAATGACTTTCATAAAGGCTGCTTACGGGAGGGGAGCATGGGTAAGGGACTGTTTGGAAGAGCATGAATATCTTACCACTGAAGACTATGTTTTTCTTCCCAATCAACTACTATTTGTAAACGTGTGTGTGTGTGTGTGTGTGTATGTGTGTGTGTGTGTGTGTGTGTCAGAGTGAGTCTCCAACTTTCATGACAGGGTATTGGGGCTCATTTTTGTATAGATTATCAGGGTGCTATGAAAGAACTTTAGACTTTTATATGAAATTTTATACCTTCCCCCACCAAAATATATGTGAAATCTTTATGACTAAATGATACAAATATCTCTATAATAACATTTTTTTAAAAAGAAAGGAAGCTAAGGGCCAGAAAAATACTCTATTTTAAGAGCATTAGCTGTCATATAAAAAAACCCAGATTTGATTCCTAATGTCTGTGACTCTAGTCCCGATAATCCAACACTTGGGCACCAGACATACATACAGACAAAATGATCATATATTAAAAAAAAATTATAAGATAAAAGGTAGGAAGGAAGGAAGCAAGCAAGCAATCTAGTTGTAGCTTCAACTTGAAAGAAATGTATTTTTCAGGTGAGGTGACAGGGATGATACATTTCTTGATTTCCTCTCCTCTACCCCGTTCTGGGGACTGAACCATTGCAAAGGCAATGACCATGTTAAGATATGTCCTAACACTGAGCTATACCTCCAGACAATTCTCAAAATTTCATTTTAAGCCAGGATCTTGCTTAGATTGCCCATGCAGGCCCCAACTTTCAACCCTCTGGCCTTCAGTCTCCTCCGTAGCTATGATGCAAGAGTCCACCACTATGCCAAACTCTCTTCTGATTTTCTCTTCCACTGTTGAACCGTAAGAACAAAATTAAACCCCCATTATTAAACTGTTCTTCTGGATTTGGTAATGAGAGAGATTTAAGGATGTTGGTCTTTCTATAAAGATCTTTCTAAAGTCTCCATGGAGACTGTGATGGTTTGTATATGATTGGCCCACGTAGTGACCCTATTAGGAGGTGAGGCCTTGTTAGAGTAGGTGTGTCACTGTGGGTGTGGGCTTAAGATCCTCATCCTAGTTGCCAGGAAGTCAGTCTTCCACTAGCTGCCTTCAGATGAAGATGTAGAACTCTCAGCTCCTCCTGCACCGTGCCTGCCTGGATGATGCCATATTTCTGCCTTGATGACAATGGACTGAACCTCTGAGCCTGTAAGCCAGCCCCAATTAAATGTTGTCTTTTGTAAAATTTGCATTGGTCACAGTGTCTCTTCACAGCAGTAAAACCCTAATAAGACAGAGACCAATTCCATTATTTAATATTTATGTGACAGATTAATAGATGAATACTGATGGCATAGCCCACACATCCACTACTTTCTTTGGACTGGCTGTAAATTTAATTCACATGGATAGGTTTTGAATAGAGATAAAGGTGCCAATAACCATTTATCCTTTCTGGAAATTCCAAGTTGCATTTTAGAGGATGATTTCTAAAGACAGAAAAGGGGTAAGATAAAAGCAGTGCTTTTTTAAAAAAACAGACAATTAAAAAAGGCAGAGTAGCCTGTTATCCCAACACTTGGAAAAGTAAGGCAGGAGGATCAAGAGCTGAAGGCCAGCCTGGACTACATGAGACTTAGTCTCAAAACAAACAAACAAACAAGCAAACAAAATAGCAATAATAAGTAAGACTGGTGAAAGTACTGTACTGCACACAAATATGTGACACAGGGCACATGACACAGCACAGATGGTTTGGAAGGAGGCAGAGCAGTTAAAGCATGGACATGATCAAAACTGAAGTACACACATCTCACACACAAAGTATGCTCAGGCATCCTTGCTGTCAGGGAAAGAAACCGCTAAGCTAGCTGGGGATGCTCACTTCTGTAATAGAGCACTCAGGAAGTGGAGGCAGGAGGACTGCTGTCATTCTGGGACAGGGGGTGTTAGAGAGAGGAGAGAGAAAGTGGGAGAAATTGCCATAATTTTTTTTAAAAGTGACATTTTAATGCAACAAAGAAACTTACTGCACACTATAGAAATAGTTGTATTCATTGTAATTTAGACTTGAAATTCTAAAAAGAAGAGAGGATTATTTACCCCAAGGTGACCATTTTCCTTCTTTTCTCAGCAGTAGGTAAACCATTGAAAACTGCAACCACCACGGCATCAGGATCCAAGGCTGTGCCCTGTCGGTCTTCACTTTTGGGCAGAAGATCCCCAATGATGCTGTGTGTCAGAGCCCGGGGGGAGCTGTGTCTGCTCCCAGACTGAGAGCTTCCTGGGGAGCCTTCAGGAAAGAAGAAAGACAAGAAACATGAAAGCTCTCTTAGTGTAGACATTTTCTTTATATATCCATTTTTTTTCCATTTTTAAAAATTTAAATGAGTAGTTTTGTCCACATGTATGGACACGTGTGTGTCAGGTGTCAACAGAGGCCAGAAGAAGGCATCAGATCCCCGGAAGTGGAGTTACAGAAGGTTGTGAGTCACCACGGAGAGTTTGCAATCAAACCCAGGTCAGTCTCTACATGAGTGAGACAATGCTCCAAGCTACAAGCTATCTCTCCAGCCAACTATATGAGCATTTTAGTTCTAGTTTTGTTTTTTTGTTTTGAGATAGGGTTTTTCTGTGTAGCCCTGGCTGTCCTGGAACTTTGTAGACCAGGATGGCTTCGAACTCAGAAATCTGCCTGCCTCTGCCTCCCAAGTGCTGGGATTAAAGGCGTGCGCCACCACTACCTGGCTTATATGAGCATTTTAAACTAAGTAAAATCTTCAAAAAAATTAAAAATATACCTCAATCTTTTTGACTAGCTACTTAAAAATTAACAAGTCCAGAATACATAGTTAAAAATACTGTTCTGATTTGGGATCAAACACTAGAGCCGAGGTGCGTGTGAGCCGCCCCAGAGCTTGGGAGGCTAAGACAGGAGGATCAAGAGTAAAACCTTCTCACATGCAGTCAGAATGGCTAAGATTAAAAACTCAAGAGACAACAAGTGCTGGCGAGGATGTGGAGAAAGAGGAACACTCCTCCACTGTTGGTGGGATTGCAAAATGGTAAAACCGCTCTGGAAATCAGTTTGGCGGTTCCTCAGAAAATTGGGCATGTCACTTCCAGAGGACCCTGGCATACCACTCCTGGGCATATACCCAGAGGATTCCCCTGCATGCAATAAGGATACATGCTCCACTATGTTTACAGCAGCCTTGTTTATAATAGCCAGAAATTGGAAGGAGCCCAAATATCCCTTCAAAGGAGGAATGGATACAGAAAATGTGGTATATTTATACAATGGAATACTACTCAGCAATTAAAAATAATGAATTCATGCAATTTGTAGGTAAATGGTTAGACCTGGAAAATATCATCCTGAGTGAATTAACCCAATCACAAAAGAATGCACATGAAATGCAATCACTGATAAGTGGATATTAATGAGCCCAGAAGCCCTAAATACTCAAGACACAAATAGCAAGTCAAATGATTCCCAAGAAGAAGAAAGGAGAGGACCCTGGGCTTGTAAAGATTGCATCCAGTTTAGTAAAGAAACCGAGGGGGCAGGGGGAATGATTGGGGAACAGTTGGGGGAGGAGAGGAACTATGGGAACTATGGTGGGTGGGAACTGGGAAAGGGGAAAGCCTTTGGAATGTAAACATAGAATATAGAAAAAAAAAAAGTCAAAGTAAATCTTTTCTTAAAAGTCAAAACCCAAACAAAAGAACAAACTCCTGAAAAGGAAATGATAAAGGCCACATACGCCCCAGTCCAACCATGACTCAGCACCAAGGCTAAAGCAACCCAAGCAGGTGCCCAATTAAACGATCTTATAAACCCCTCGGCTTTACCTTCAGACAGAGCCTGACAGTCACCCTTTGAACGGCTGTTCTCTCCAGAGTCCACAGCTCTTCGGAGTGACAGACTGCCTGCTATGGCCCGAGCAGACTTGGGGGAATTCTTCTTATTTGTGGCTGCAAAAATATTTAGAAGCATTTCTGAAGATGGTAAAATGTCACAAATCTCACTCTACAGTCAGAAAGGTCTAATCCTTACCATACATAGATATTTTACTGTCTACAATGTTTAAAACAACAGGGCATTCTGTGACCCTGACAGCTTATTTACTACTCTGTGACAAAAGTAATTTCTATTTTGTTGCTTCTGAAACAGAATCTTAATAAGATTAACTATGACCTCATTTTTAAAAAGTTGTATCAATGAAGACAATGAAGTGTAAACAAAAACACAAACTCTCTTATCCAGGGTTCTCAGTCTTCCTAACACTAAGACCCTTTAACACAGGTCCTCATGTGGTGGTGACCCCCAACCATGAAATTATTTTGTTGCTACTTCATATATGTAATTTTGCTACTGTTATGTATTGTAATGTAAATACCAGATAATGCAGGATATCTGATTATATGACCCCCCAAAGGGGTTTTGACCCAGAGGTTGATAACAGCTGTTCTAAATTAAACAAGTGGAAATTGTGCTTGATTGGATCAAAAATATAATCAATGTAGAATTTGAAACAAATTATAAACATAATACTTCAAATTATTTGTGACAAAATAAAAATTGTGATTAAAGTAGTAATGACAGTAAAAAACACAACCTAAAATAATGGGTGTGGGCAGAGAGGAGATACAGAGATACAGAACAAAACAGTAACAACAAGAACTAATCATACTTGCAGGCATGCTCGAGAAATTACCAAAATAATAAATAATAATAAATAGATGAGACGAGGAGCATCGTAGCACTCGAGAGGCCAACGCAGGGAACTGTGAATTCCAAGCTGGCCTGGATTATGTGAGACCCTGTCTCAAAGCCTAAACCAAAACAGATGAAAAGGCAGAAGAGATTTACTGATGACAGCTTAGCAAGTTTCGCTCTGTCCTAAAACAATATGATTAAAATAACAAAATTTCAGAATGAACTTTGAAAAACTATTCCTATCAAAAACACCACACACCAGAATTAACCAGACCCAAAGACTCAGTGAACTCCTATACATTTAGAAGAGGAATTCCAAATGGAAGCCGTAGAGTACCACGGTAAACTTTACACTTTCAATATCAAATACAAAACAAAAATCTAAGACAGAATTAGAACTTTAATGGCCAAGTCTGACAGTCTGAGTTCAATTTCTAGAACCCAGAGGGTGAAAGGAGAGAATCAACTCCTTTAAATTGTCCAAGCTTCTTCCCTAAGTAAACGTCAAAAAAAGAAAGGAAGGAAGGAAGGAAGGAAGGAAGGAAGGAAGGAAGGAAGAGAGACAGACAACAGGTTCTTTAAATTTTTATGAATCAATCTCTCTTCCCCCCTACCCCTTTTCCCCCTCCCCCCCTGCCCCTCTCTCTCCTCTCTCACAGAAGACTCCCTGCCAGTACCCACTGCCAGGGGTGAACCCAGGCAGGGCCTTAGGCTTGCAGCCACAGCTGATCCTCAGCTACCATCAGAACTAAGGGAGAGGACACCTCTCCTCTGACACTGCTACCATCAGCAAAAAGAAGCTCTTAAGCTCAAAAACTAGAAAAGCAAGAACAAGTAATCTGAAATCCTAGCACTGGGGAAGCTGAGAAGGAGAGATGTCCTGAGTGTAAGGGCAGCCTAAGCTGCACAGTGAGCTCCAGGCCAGCCTGGCTTACAGAGTGAGATCCAGTCTCAAACAAAGGCAGGCAGGTGGCTGAGGGAGGAAGGGGCACAGAAGCATGCTGCTGGTAGAAGTGGATGGGGAGTCCCACATTCAATACTGCCATGCCCCTCCCCCACACCAGGAACCACCTTACACACCACCACCACCACCACCACCACCACCACCACCACCACCACCACCACCACCACCACCACCAAACAACTGGGTAGTACCAGCATGTGGACTGGTATCTGATAGAACTGAGAATCCAGAAGCAATCTACACAGGGTTTCTCTGTGTAGCCCTGGCTGTCCTGGAACTCACTCTGTAGACCAGGCTGACCTCGAACTCAGAAATCCGCCTGCCTCTGCTTCCCAAGTGCTGGGATTACAGGCGTGCGCCACCACGTCTGGCTACATGGTAACTTATAATATATATTCATGGTAACATCACTGATTATAGCCAAAAAGTGCTAATGAGCTATCCATATCAACTGATAGTGATAAACAGTATGTGGTACAGTTATATAATATTGTTTAACCAGTAAAAGGAACATAATATTATTAACTCATGATAAACATGTAGGAGCCTTGAAAGGATAATGGGAAATGGAGAAGGAAAAAGAGATAAATAACCTCATATGGTCAGGCATCAGAGTACATAAATTTAATCCCCGCACTAGATAAGCTGAGGAGGAAGGATCAGAAGTTTGAAGCTAGCCTGGGCTACAGAGCAAGTCTATTTTAATATAAATGAAAATGTGATGACAAGACTCTGTTTCTGTGTTAATTAGGAAGGCTAGTTTAAAAACAAACAAACAGAAAATACTAAGTACCGGTGAGCATATGGAGAAGTGGAATCTGGGCCCAGTTAAAAGTGTAGTTGTTTCAGCAAAAAGCATAGCATTTCACCCCCACACCTCCAAAAAGTTAAAGACAGAATAATCTAGCAACACAGTATACATGCTGACAGTTTTATAAAGGGGCTTGAAAAGACATATCTACGTTTAGAGCCAAAAGATATAAACAACCCAACTGTCCAAAGGAAGAATGGATAAACAGAATGTATTCCAAACATCACCAAGCAGGGTTCTGCCATTTAGAAAGAAGGAAGTTCTGCACGATGGTATATGGACGAACCTTGGAGATACATGAGATAAAGAAGCCAATCATAAACACCCCCAATGTCAAATGCTGCAACAATTCCACTCACAAACGGCACCTAAAACTCATAGCCCCAGAAAACAGAGCAAGAATTCTCAGGTGCCGGGAAAGAAATGGAGGATTGCTGATAAATGATGCAGTTTAGAGTGAGGAAAACTCAGAGGTGGATGGTAGGGAGAGATGTACATCAATACCAACGTGATTAACACTATTCAACTGTTGCAGACTACAATGGGAAATTTTATATTATGTTCACTTTGTCAAAAATTTTAAACACATAGGCTTCCCCAACTAACGGCTAGAATGACAAATTTACATTACGTGTACTTTACTATAATTTAAGACCTTTTTCATAGCATATATGATTTGTGAAATGAGCACACACAGGCAGTGCCCAATACTAAACTCTTTGTTAATCCACACAGGCCCCCAGATTTTCCTCAGTTCACATGCAACATATGGAAGAAAACTGTTTTCTCTTCTCAGATATCATTGGTATACTCTTCCATTCAATCTTTATGTTAACACTTCTCAAAAATATAAAAAAGAAAACAACACTTCTTTTTAGAATGTTTTCTTAGATTTTTGGAATAGACTATCTAGTTTCCCACTTGTCTTAATGATTTCCTCCCATTTCCATTAGCAGTCTCCCCATCTAGTTTCTTTACCAGATCTCTAAACGTATGAGCAGTGCTTCACTGTGAAGACGTCATAAAATCAATACCACTGCTTGGCCCTGGTGGTACATAACTTTAAACTTGGGAGACAGAGGCAGGCAGAGGCAGGTAGACCTCTGAGTTCAAGGCCAAGGCCAACATGGTGTATGTGAGGTCTAGAAGAGCAAGAGTTAGTCTCCAAAACCTCGCCTCAAAAAACCCATTTTAAAAAAGATCACTACATTTGCTGTGAGATGGAGACAAGTGAATCTGATTTCCAGGCTAGCCTCCTCTACATAGCAAATCCGAGCCAGAACTGAGGTGGGAGAGGAAGAGAGGAGAGAAAGAAGAGAGAGAGAAAGGAGAGGGAGAGAGAGGGAGGAAGAGGGAGAGAGACAGGGAGAGAGAGGGAGTGAGAGGGAGAGGGAGAGGGAGTAGACTGAGACTTAAACAGTATCAGAGAGTGCTGGTACTCGTGTTCGGTTATGGTCAGCTGTGACCACTCCCAGGGTTGATCTGTATATAATGCCTGCCTAGGACAGTTTACTAGGCAACCTAGCATGTGCCCAAACAGCAAATTTAAACAGAATCTCTGACTCTCTGACCTTCTCTGCCCCAACACAAATTTTTACCATATAGCCCAAACTGACCTTAAACTCAGGGTCCTCCTGCTTCCTCTTCCTGACAGTAGGATTACCCGTACAAACCAATGGCTTTGAATTGTTCCTGAGTAGATGACTTCAATAATCACTAAGTTGCTTAGGACAAAATAAAATAATTCTCAGCTACCTTCTCACAACTATCCAGCACTTTTCAACTACAGTTGTGACAAAGAACTGAATCCTCAATTCAAGGTCAGCCTTACAGAGCAAGTTCCAGGACAGCCAGGGCTACAAAGAGAAACCCTATCTTGAAAGAAATCAAAAACTGAATTCTATTACCTACATTGTATGTGTTGTAATTACTGATGAACTATTTCTTTATGCATCTAAAACAGTGTCGTTACATACTTAGAAAGCATGCTGCAAGGCTGTGAGCAAGCCTACCGACCCAAGGCTTTAGCTCCAGCTGACATGACTAAACTCACACGAGCTAACTTAATGAAACGCCTGCTCTGAAGCTTTATTAGATCTTCCTCCACATGCAGCTGTTTCTGAACAAACAGCTCAAACTCCATGTTGGAGTTTTATAAGATCCTGGGTTAAACACTGCTATCTCTGACTTTATCTCCGTCTGTCCTGCCTGATTCTCCATATCCACTCATACTAGTCTCACTTTAACCCTTTAATGTTAATCTTAGGCCAGTGAATTTGCATTTCTGTCCTGGTTATACAGAACAGAGCTACCGTCAGGCATCTGTAGGGCTCAGCTCAAACACGCTCTTTACAGAGACTGCACTGCCTCTTCAGCACTAGGCATTCTTCATCTGCTCTTGTTTCACAGTGTAAGTATCCATTAATATTATGTTCATTCATCTATCTACATACTTTATTTTCTGATTCTTATCACTACAATGTAGGATCCATAAAGTTACCAAAGTGTCATTTAATGCCAAGTACACGTGAAAGGAGAGAACAGACTCTACAAAGCTGTTTTCTTACCTCCATAAGTACGCCATGTGTGCACAAACAAACTCATACAAAAAATAATTTAAAAAAGAACAATGTTGGTGTTGAAGAGATGGCTCAGCAGTTAAGAGCACTGACTGCTCTTCCAAAGGTCCTGAGTTCAATTTCCAGCAACCACATGGTGGCTCACAACCATCTGTAATGGGATCTGATGCCCTCTTCTGGTGTGTCAAGGAGCATGGAAGAAAATTACATTATAGGAACTTCTTTACTTACGGTTTCGTATGTAACAGCCAGCGACTGATGACTTTGCTAGAAGCTCCATTCCCAAATCCTGTAATCTACCAGAGTTTTCGGGTCCACAGGTAGCCAGAGCTGCCTGGTCAGTACAGAAAAGGTTTGCCTGCATGTCTGCAGAAGCAACACTGCTGCCCTTTATATCTGACAGTGTAGTTTTCACATCAGTCTTCATACACCGGACTTCAGCCATTTGTGTTTTGAGCCTTTTCAGCATCTTTAGGTCAGAGGGCACTCGCCACATCGCCTGTTGCTTCCTTTGATCTTTATCTTTTCGAGAATATGATGCTTCAAAAAGAAAGCAAATGATAAATCACGTTCATATAAAATTTTAACATTCATGACCTCATTCTTTCCCACAAATGTAATATGTGGAATGTGGTAAGGTGCTTTACGATATCACCAACACACATGCATCCAGACCAGAGAGATGGCTTAGTGGATAAGTACTCGCTGTCAAGCCTGACCACCCGAGGCTATCCCTAGGGATCTACGATGTGGCTGAAGGGAGAACTGAGTCTTCCAAGTGTCTTCTGACCTCCATATTTACACCACAACACACACATGCTCATATACACACAAACATACCAACATAAATAAATGAAATTTAAAAAGTAAAGCATGCACTAAATTCTACTGTCTAAACACAGGTGTAACAGTTCTAATGCTATTCAAATGTTATACCTTCAAGTTAGAAGAATGGGGTAACAATCACCACTTCGACTTATATACCTACTTCTAGAGATTGTTCTGACTTGTGTTTTTTCTTAAAATACTTTCTCATTTTTTTTTCTATATTTATTTTTGGGGGAGGGATGGGCATCAAGACTGGTGTAGCCCTGGCTGTCCTAGAACTCGCTCTGGAGACCAGGCTGCCCTGGAACTCCCATGTTCCACCTGCCTCAGCCACCCGAGTGCTGGGATTAAAGGTGTGCATGGCCACTGTTGAACTTTTTCTATATTTCTTATTGTCATAATTTTAAAAATGAAAAAGAAAAACCTAGAAGCCAAATACTTCATCAACTCTGCTCTCCATATTTTATGTGTGCATACAATCCCAGGTGAGACTCGGCCCAAGTCACCCTCCATTTGCAGCCCTCTCCATCTCCACCCTCACAGTTGAGTCTGGGGTCCCTGTTGCCATGGGGAAAGTAGATACCCAGCAGAAGACTATGAATGAGCCTGCAAACAGACTCCCCGGGTGCCAGCCTCACTCTTCCAAAGCTTACAGACCTGATTACCAGATTCCTGGGTGACATCACAGATCCTTCCTCCACATCCTTGAGTACCACATTTCATCCCCAGAATTCCCTCTCCTACCTCTCGCTTTGCTATGTAGGAATCAGACGCAGCCTAGCTGTACAATCCTGATGAAACCTTCCCTCTTTCTAAGACCTCTTCCTGGGACTCCACTTCCCTACACACACCTCTTGGGCCTAACCTCCCCTCAGAGTGCTCACCATGCTGCTATCTTTCAATGGCATTAATAATGCTTCTGATAAAATTCTTACCCAAAAAGACAATCTGCCACAATGTTGTCCCCCCAAACCTGTGACCTGTCACTGCTCCTAATTATCTATTGTCCCAAAGATGTTTTTCTCTTCTTTTCATCTTTTCTTCTTCTTTCTTTCTTCTACTCTTTCCTTCCTTCCTTCTTCCATCTTTTTTAAAGATTTATTTATTTTTTGTTTGAGTACACTGTAGCTGTCTTCAGACACACCAGAAGAGGGCATCGGATCCCATTACAGATGGTTGTGAGCCACCATGTAGTTGCTGAGAATTGAACTCAGGACCTCTGGAAGAGCAACCAGCCAATGCTCTTAACTGTTGAGCCATCTCTCCAGCCAGGTTATGAAATGCTCCAAACTCCAAACTGGTCTGGGTAGCATGTATCTTGATCTTTGTTCCACTGTTATGAAGACACATCATGACCAAGGCTACTCATAACATTTAACTGGGATAACTTACAGTTTCAGAGGTTCAGTCCATTATTATCATGGCGGGAAGGAAGCATAGAGGCGCTCAGACAGAAGTGGTGCTAAAGAAGCAGCTGAGACCTACATCCTGATCTGCTAGTGGACAGACATAATCCGGGGTTGGCTCCCTAGATAGTTTTCTTGGACTTTCTCTTTTCTGGAAAACTCTCCATTTGGCTCATTTTTATAACACACATTGGCTCGTGTTCTTGGCTCTCTTTGAAATACAGTGTTCAAACACTTCCTTAATTTTATATCTTTAGTTTTAATTAAGCAGTATCACCTCCAAGAAAGTACTCTATTCCAGCTATCCAGTAGGCTCTCAATCTTGGTAACCTTCTCCCCAAGTCCCCTTTCATTACCTGTCCCATCCTTCCTGCTGAGCCCCTCATTTTAGTCATCTAGATTTAAAACTCAGGTTGCCTTAGCATTAACTTTACATAGAAAACTAAACATTCCAAAATAGCGATTATACTGTTAATATAGTCTATATCCTCTCCAATGACATTAACACTTTCAAAAACTGGATTTTACCTATTTATTAAATCTACCTGTAAATCAAATTGTAAAACTGTCTCTCTGTGGACAACATGAGGAACTGTAACAAAGTGTGGGAGCATTAGGAAAGCTGAAAACCACTGGTTTAAGCAAACCTTACACGGAATGTACTTGAACCACAGATGAAAAGCAACTGTCCCAGAACCTAGTTGCAGATAATCTTTCAAAACAGGGAGATTTGTGCTGTCACCTCCAACCCACTACAGTAGCTCAAGCTTTGTTTTCTACACAGAGGTTCTATTTTTCAGAAAAGGACTTCTGTTGCTTTGAGATATCACCAAAGTCCCTGGGTACATACCTGACTAGATACAAAACTAATGTTCAAAAAGTCCAGAGAAAGGTCAGCCTGTTTTACTACATAGGAAGGATGTTGTAGAAAGCATCCCAACAAAAATGCTGCTTCTCCAACTCCAGGAGCTGGGGGCTAGGGATGACTCCGAGGGCCGAGAACACACACTAGGCAAGCACTCTGCTAGCGAGCTGTATCAAGTCCTTAAAATTCATCTTAGAACTCTAGCTTTTTATGGTAAATCACTGTCTGTATAAAACAGCTCTAGCCCAGATTCAAAGAGGCTAGACTGGTCTATACAGATCTCAGTCCTACTTCAATAATGCCTTATTCTTTTAAATAACTTTGGCATAAAATACTCTGATGTTTCTTTGTATGTGTGAGAGAGACAGGGTCTCACCCTATGTATCTTTTGGTTATTCTAGAACTAAATATGTACACTAGGCTGCTCTTGAACTCACAGAGATTGGCCTGTTTCTGCCTCCCAACTGCCAGGCAGTGGTGGCACACGTCTTTGATCCCAGCACTTGGGAGGCAGAGGCAGGCGGATTTCTGAATTCGAGGCCAGCCTGGTCTACAAAGTGAGTTCCGGGACAGCCAGGGCTACACAGAGGAACCCTGTCTTGAAAAACCAATACATACATACATACGCCCCAACCCTGACTCAAAAAACAAAAAACAAAATAAAAAAAACCTTATGCCCCCATGCCCAGATGTTGTTGTTGTTGTTGTTGTTTAAATAAGTCACACAATATAGTCTAGCCTGGCCTTGAACTCCTATGTCACTAGGTTACAATAAAACTCAGAGCAATCCTCATGACTCAGTCTTACCCAGCTGAGATAATACCTGTGCGCCACCATGGCCATGCATTTTTCATTTAATGAACATGTCAGCAAATTTTTTCTATGTTAAAATTAGATATATTTCCCCTAAAAAAGCAGGTCTGAAAACTGAATCCCACAGAGAGGCCAACTGTACTCTTCCATACAACTATCAACTAGACACCATATAACGGGCAATCATTTAGAACTCTCTTCTTTTGTCCTCTGAAGTGTAAGGATCAAACACAGAGATGTGTGTGTGCTGGCAGATTACTATACTATAAACTCTGAGCTACACACCCTAGCCCCGAAACCCTTTAAAAGACACTTAATTTGTTTTTGACATAACACTTTTGAGCATGACAGGGAAAAGGGGGGAGGCCTTAGGTACAGCTCGTCTAGCATGACAAGATTGTGAATTCAATCCACAGTTCATGGATCCACGCACACAAACGGGGAGTGGATAGGTTAAAAAGTCACTCATATGAAATCAATGAAAAATCATTTTACTACAAAAACATACTGTGTTTCAATTCTCAGTTGAGATAAAGAGATAGAAATTCAACAGCCCTTCCAGAGAACCAAAAACAAAAAACAAACAAACAAACACAAAAACACAACAGATTATTACTTTACCTGGGGGCTGCAGCAGGGAAGCAGATGGGCGGGGCTGTAAACCCCACAGGTTTTCCATGCTGCTCCGGTCCTTAAGGTCCAATAAATGTATTAGGATTAAAGGATCGATGTCCAGTAAGCTACTGGTAGCTGCAGAGCATAAATGTGCTCTTCTTGCCATTCTGCTACTGGCACCCACATAGCTGTGGCTACTACCTGCAAATGAATCAGACAGAAAATTAGACTGTATGCATTTGCACATATTAAAAAAGAACAATTACTGGTTGAATACCTACCTGCAGATCTGTGTCTTAGATCATGTTCATAATGAAAATCACAAAGAAACCATACTGTCAACTGATGAACCCTAGAACAGTAACTGAGCATGAGCCTTGTTACTACCCAGAATTCAAGAGCAGTCACCAACCTCATTCAAAGCACCACACAAACAATATATGTGTATCAAATACACAACTTGGGGCAGGCCGGGTTCAAGGCAAGAAGTTTTCAATCCCATGAGCAGAGTAAGAGTTTCCATGTCTCTAATATGCTTACCATTTAGTACTGCCAGTTTTTAAAATATTAACTAGATTAAGTGTGGTGACACTGTCTATAATCCTAACACTTGAGAGGTTGAGGATTGGAGGTTAAAGGATCAGAAATTTAAACCCATATTTGGCTATATAACAAGTTAAAAACCAACCCAGGCTATATAAAAGAAAAAAGAAATATTAACCATTATGACCAATGTACAATGGCATCTTATCACAGTTTTAATTTGGCATTTCCTACAAAGACAAAACACAAAAAAATAGTTTCAGAAATGTGTGGGTCCCTCATAAGTGTAGCAACACATAACTTGAATCACAAAAGAAGAAAAAACCCAAAGAATTATCTGAAGAAATAACCGAAGAATTTCAAAATATGATGAGAATTGCTAATACTTTAAACAGCCAGGTGTGGTTCGTGCCTATAATGCCAGCTAGCAGAGGATGCAGCACAACAATGCTGTGAGCTGAAGGCCAGTCTAGGCTACATGAGTTCCAGGTAGGCCAAAGCTACAAAAGTGAGATCCTATAAATATATCAATAAATAAAAAACAGTAAGTATTTATTCATTTAAGAAGACAGCCTGGTCTATATATTGAGCTCCAGGCCAATCAAGGCCACATAATGAAATATTGTCTCAAAAGAAAGAACAAATGTTTTGAGTAATTACTTTATTAAGGTCAATTTTATTTAGAAATGTAGTAGTCCTATGAGCTTTCTCAGTCATTCATTCATTCACTCATTTTAAAGATGGGTAGATAGGGTCTCTCTATGTAGCCCTGACTGTCTAGGGCATATTTCACTCTGTGTGTGTGTGTGTGTGTGTGTGTGTGTGTGTGTGTGTATGTGTCCGCGCACACGCGCGCGCAAATAAAGTTACAGATGTTGGACACAACCTCAGGTGTTAGTCCTGGCCTTCAACTTTGTTTGAATCAGGGTCTCTTACTTTTAAATTTCTTTTTAATTTATTTATTTTTGCTATGGAATTGGACTGAGCCTGGCACAAAAGTTCAGAAATGTTCCACACAATCCCACTCCAGCTTTTAATCACCAATTCATTTTCTCAATTTTTAGAAAATTCAGAATTATAGAAAAGGTATACAATACTTCTATATATTTCACACTAATTTCTCTGTTAACATCTTTCAGTACTATGATTCATTTACTATAACAAATGAACCAATACTGAGTTATTAACTAAATTCTATTCTTTTTACAGATGTTTCTCCCACATCCTCACTTTTTCTCTTCTAGAACTTAATTGAAAACATTTAGAGTTTAATCAAGAATATTGAATTAAGCTTCTGATTTGTGACTGTTGTCTGCATTTGGATAATTTTGTCAGTTAAGGGCTTCTCTGAATTAAATATTACAGAGGTAGATAGATATGTTCTTTATACATCAGAACATCTTTTCACAAAGGATGCTATCACAGGTGATGCTGGCCAGGTTTTCCCAAGCATAGCCTTTACTTAAGAATGGGGAATTACGGTGATTGAGCAGACAGGTACAGCCGAGTACACAGGGAACACGGGAGTGAAAGATCACTCAGGACATGGCCCGCCAGGGTACCACCTGCACCCAGGAGCTGGGTAGTGTTGCCTCATCTGTCTGTGCACCTACCCAGCCAGGGGACATCCACCCTGCAGGGAGTCCCGCTGTTAGAGGTGAGGCCACCATCTTCACTCCTGTGACTGAGCAGGCTGTTACAGCCAGGAAAGTAGAGAATACCTGAGTGTAAGACTCGGTCTGCCAGGGCCCCACCTGAACCAGGAGTTGGGCAGCCCCATAGCACTCTGTACCAGGTGAAAGCCGGTCACCCAGGGGTGCTGAGATAGGTTTGCAGGCACTCAGGAGGAACAAGCCAGCCAGTGACAGCAGGACCAACTAACACCAGAGATAATCAATGGCAAAAGGCAAACATAGGAACACTACTAACAGAAATCAAGGCAGTATGGCACCATCCGAACCCAACCCTCCCATAACAGCAAGCCCTGGACATCCCAACACACCAGAAAAATCAGGATTTGGATTTAAAATCATAGCTCAAGATGCTGATAGAAGGCTTCAAGAAGGTCATAAATAATTCCCTTAAAGAAATATAGGAGAACACAAGTAAACACAAGTATAGGAGAACACAAGTTCCCTTAAAGAACCACAGGAAAACACAACAAAAGAGGTGAAGGAATTGAACAAAACCATCCAGGATCTAAAAATGAAGGTAGAAACAATAAAGAAATCACAAAGGGAAACAACTCTGGACATAGAAAACCTAGGAAAGAAGTCAGGAGTTATAGATGCAGGCATCAACAACGGAATACAAGAGACACAATGGATAATATTTATTTTAAAATGCTAAATGTTTTTTATATGGTATTATACGCTAGAGAGACAAAAAGGAGGAAGAACACAATTTTAATTTCAACCTAGAAAAGAAGTTGGCCAAGACAAGCAATTACATGGTGAATAACCAGTCTAAGAGGTTACTCTGAAAGCAGAAAACAAAAAAATAAATAAAACATGAGCTAAAATAAAATAGCAGTTGAGTGTAGATACTTTGGATGAGGAAGGGGGACATGGGAAGGGAATGAGGAAAATGAGAACAATAGAGGGTCTAAAAGAAGCTCTGGTCGACTTAGAAATGTAGAGAGGGTAGGGCTGGATACATGGCTCAATGGTTGAGAGCACTTGCTGCTCTTTAAGAGGACATGGCAGCTTACTACTGTTAGCAGCCGCAGCAGCTCCAGAGTTCAGATGCTCTCTTTTGGCTTCAGAGGTAAAGGAATACTCAGCTAGGCGGTGGCAGCACACATCTTTGATCCCAGCACTCAGGAGGCAGAGGCAGGGCAGACTTCTATGTTTGACATCAGCCTGGTCTACAAATTAAGTTTCAGGAAAGCCAAAGCTATGAATAAAGACTATGCCTCAAATCCAAACAAAAATAATATTTTTACATAATTAAAAGAAAGAAAGAACAAGAACCAGAACGCAAAGAAACATGTGGTCCAGATTAAAGAATTTAGATTGGATTTTTTATCTGAAATCTAGTGAAGAATTGTTAAATAGGAAAGCACTACTGTCAGATAGTCATTAAAAGAAAAAGACAAAGCAAACCAAAAAGTTTCATTCTAAATACATGCTGTGCGGAACACATAAGGAACACAGCAGTAAAGCTACATAACTGTACAGGAATTCCAGTCAGAGTGTTGTCAAACAAGATGCCTAACAAAGGGGCGTAGGCACTACTTACAGGGCGGAACCAATTTAACTTGGTAACATACAAGTTTTAGGGGAAAGAAGTGAAGAACACACATTGCCGGCAATAATCAAATAACAAGTAATTATTCTGTTGGGGAGGGATACTGAATCTATATGATCTGAACAAAGGCTAGAGATGGAATACAAGTATGGACGGACAGAATTAAGACAGAAGGTTTAGGTTGGAAGTGTAAATGGTAGAGACGTCTTTATTTACCCAAGTATGAAAAGAACTTGTCAGTGTTCATACTAAAGGCAACATGGGTGCTATGGTTTGAATATCCCTACAAAAATTTGTGTTGAAATCTGATTCTAGTCTAACATTTACTGAAGTTTTAGAAATTTTAAGAAATAACTAGGTCATTAGAGGTGTGATTTTATATAATAATGAATATCTTATTACCAGACTGACTTAGCTCTCTCAAGAATGGCTAAGTTATGAGACCAAGCTGATACAAAGCAAGGTTACTCCTGGTATTCTGGCTTCTCCCAGAGCTGGCCACAGCAGTTATATGCACTCCACCAGACCCTCACCTGAAGCTGAGCAGATGTGGGCACATTCTTGGACCTCTAAACTATGACCTAAATACATTTTTGCATATGTCCAACAACATCAGATAATCAGCAACAACAAGACAAAAATAAATGGATATTGAGAATGGGGTGGGGGCTCTAATAATACTTGAAAATGAGACTGTGGAGGTGGCGGTGGAGCTAGGAAATAGGCAAAGGCTGCAAGACTTAGAGGGCATATGCTAGAAAAAAGCCTGTGTGCTGTAAACAGAGCATTTCATGCGATCTCGGTGAGACAAGGAGAGTGGTTGTCATGGCAATGCGGAGTAAATGGCTGGGCTGACCAACTGGCAAATGAAAAGCAAGCAGTGCATTATTAGAAAGTCCATAAAAGGCCAGACATAGTGGCGCACACCTGTAATCCCAGCACTTGGGAGGCAGAGGCTGGCGGATTTCTGAGTTTGAGGCCAGCCTGCTCTACAGAGTGAGTTCCAGGACAGCCCGGACTACACAGAGAAACCCTGTCTCGAAAAACCGGAAGAAAAAAAGAAGAAGAAGAAAAAAAAAGAAAGTCCATAAAAACTTCACTGAACTGTGACTATGCCTACAGCTTTTTGGAAGACAAAATTGTAGGAGTAATGCCCTAAGATACCTGCGTAAACACACAGAAGGATCTGTTTATAGTTTTAACTGCAAAGAGTAGTACTCAGGAGCAAAAAAGTATAACCTAAAATTGGAAGTTACAAGTAAGATAAAAGTTGGCATATGCCTTTAATCTCAGCATCCAGGATGAAGAGACAGGTAGATCTCTGTGAGTTCTAGACCAGCCTAGTCTACAAAAATAGTTCCAGAATAGCCAGGGCTATCTAAAGAAACCTGTCTTGGGGGGGGGGGGCAAAACAAACAAACAAACAAACAAACAAAACAAAACAAGATGGAGGCAAAGTGTAAAGACTGGGAAAATCACTCTGTCCTCCTAAAGAGTAAAACACATACTCAGGGGAGACCATATTAAAGGCTGAGAGGGCTATTTATTACAGATATCAAGTAGAGAAATGTAGCTAGATGGTAATCATCAAGACAATGGTTTCAAATAGGGACTGCCTTGTTGATGTTCCCTGATGGCTCAAATGGGCCTAAGTGTGTCTCATGCTGCACTCTGAAGAGTTCAACAAAAATAAGCCTTAATGGTATACACATCCATAGACTTAGAGAAAGAAGGACTTATGGGAGTATAGCAGCCTCCACTAATCTTGAGATCCCAGAGTGTGCACAGGCACCTCCAATAACCTGAGAGTGTGGGCACTTGAGCAGAAGTTCTGAGAATACTGAATACCTGGCTTGTGCCCTGGTATACCCATATGGAGAGATGTGATTTGATGTCTGACAGGCTAGGAACTAGCTGAGTCCTAGAACACCTGCCTAACAAGAAATGAGGTCCTGAAATCAAGTCACAGCACATACACCCTACAAATAATAAAAGGCCTAATGTTTGTCCTGCCGGGTTTAGATTTCCTTTGGGTTGGTTTCTCCTTCCTTTTGACATATTCTTCCAGTTTGGAATAGTTAAATTTACTCTGTGCTGTCTCATCATTGTCGATTAGCTACATGAGGTGGTAGGTTGTCTTGAGGTAGAGTTTCAGGCCCACCAGACAAAAGAATCATAAGATTTTCAGAGGAGGAAGCTGAACTTGCCTGTGGGAAGCAGGTTTATTCAGTGGGTATCCGTGATTCAGACGGCACAGCAAGCCTCACGGATGCTCTGGGGATGGTAGAAGGGCTGGCTAATGTGTGGCCATGGCCATACTGCCTAGGATTCCGGCAGGAGTTACTACCCACCCGGTTCACAGGGATGTAGTATTCTCTGCCTCAGGCCTCAAGGACCTGGTATTCTCTAAGAAAGTTGGGAGCTTAGGGGACCTATAGGTAGAATGCTCTGTCTCACGTATCTGCCACCAAAATTCAGGTCAAAATTTAAACTCCATCATAAGTTTAAGCAGCTGGAAACATATTTTATTGTATTTGCAGGTGGGACCTTTGGCAGAAAATTAAGATTAAATTAGGCCAGAAGGTAGGATCCTAATTTACTGGAACCCTGGCTTTTGTAAGAAGCAGGAAATGAACCCGAGCTAAGATGTTCTCTCTCACTGTCATGATGATGAGAGCTACTCTGGAAATATATTCTTATTGGTGGGTAGTGCCCATAATAAGAAGAAACATACCCAATGCCTGGTTTGAATGTCTTATTCTTTATAACTGAATCAAAAAAAAACCTTTACAAATTACCCAGGCTGTTGTTAAGTTTCAAAAGAAAACTGAGTGAAGACAACGAATAAATTAAAAGTAATACAAAGTTAGCATTTTAAAAAAATGAAAAAGAAAAAAAAAAGTGGGAAGATCTTATAATGCAGCTCAGGTTGGCCTTGATTTCTTAATCCTCCTGCCTCAGTCTTCCAAGAGCTAGGATTAAAGATACCAAAAGTCAGCTTTTAAATTTTCTAGCCAATTTTCACAAACAGACCTAAAGACCAAAAGAAAATCATCCATTACACAAATAAAGTCTTCTCAGGAATGACTGTGATTTAGAAAGGTGGAGGACTGCATTCAAGAACAAGGCAATCTGAAGCTCTGGCCTAGTTGTACCAACACCTAAGTACATGACCAGGTAAACTAAACCTGAGTTTGTATAACTCCAAAAATGAGCTTTCTAAATATCCTTTGTAAGTCCACATCCACTAAGGCTATAATTTAGGTCACTCTATAACCAAAGCTTAATACAAATTAGACTTACATTCCAGAGTCAAGAGTATACAAAATGATCTTAGAATCCATTCAAACCCCAAAATCCATTTACTCATTATTTGTTACACTGTGATAAAAGGGTAAGCTGCTTAATTTACCTATACATCAGTTTTAATAGCTATAAATTTTGTCACCAAAATTTATGTCAAAGTTTAAACTCCATCCTGAATTCTTAGGCAGCTGAACACATGGTGTGGTGGTCTATGTCTGTAATTCCACCTCTGGAAAGACCAAGGCAAGAGAATCAGGTTACACAGTGAGATTCTATGTCAAGAAACAATAAATAAATGAATGAATAGATAGACAGACAGACTGATAGATAGATAGATAGATAGATAGATAGATAGATAGATAAATGGAGGCTTCAAAATTTGTCTCGGAATTTTATAAATAATTATAAAGTGCCTGGTACAGAGATACATTTTGTAATGTTAGTTATCACTAGTAAAAATCATCAGTGCAGCATTAATACCATGAACCTTCTTTATACCAGTGGCTGTCCTCCACTAAAATATGGCAATCAAGAGATGATCCCAGAGAGAAGTCAGACTGACTCATGGAGGCCGGGCTCCGTACCTGGAGGGCCTGCAGCAGCAGCATCTTCCATGAGCTCTCCCTCTTCCAGCTCCATACTGTTATATTCTACATCATTTTCTCCAGACCTGCAAATAGACAAAGTCCATCATGTTCACGATAAATGATAATTCTCACAGATATTAATACAATTAATATCTCTATTTGTGAGCTAGTAAGATGGCTCAGCAAGTAAAGAAAGGTGACACAAAGCCTTATAACGTGAGTTCGAGCCTCAGGTGCCATCTGGGAGAGAGAGAGAGAGAGAGAGAGAGAGAGAGAGAGAGAGAGAGAGAGAGAGAGAGAGAGAGAGAGAGAGAGAGAGAGAGAGAGAGGAAGGGAGGGAGGAAGAGAGGGAGGAAGGGGGAGAGAGGGTAAGGGGGGAGAGAGAGAGAGGGGAGGGAGAGGGGGAAGAAGGGGGGGAGAGGGTGAGGGGGGAGACAGGGGGGAGAGAGAGAGAGAGAGAGAGAGGGAGAGAGAGGGAGAGAGAGGAAGAGGGAGGGAGAGAGAGAGGTAGGAAGAGGGTGAGGGAGAGGGAGAGGGACAGGGAGAGGGAGAGAGTGAGAGAGAGAGAGAGAGAGGGAAAGGGAGAGAGAGAGAGAGAGAGAATCTAATTCCCAAGTTGTCCTCTGACTTTTACATGCACTATGGTGTGTATGTGTGTATGAGCACTCTCAAAGCACACTGTTACATGAATTTAAAAACTTTTTTTTTTGTTTTTGTTTTTTGTTTTTTGAGACAGGGTTTCTCTGTGTAGTCCTGGCTGTCCTGGAACTCACTCTGTAGACCAGGCTGGCCTCGAACTCAGAAATCCGCCTGCCTCTGCCTCCCAAGTGCTGGGATTAAAGGCGTGTGCCACCACCGCCTGGCTTAAAAATTTTTTAAATTGTATTTGTCACACTTCAATCAGCCTTGTGTTTCTAAATAAAACTATGAGAAGACCTTAGAGTCATGAGTGTGCATTTAATTGTCAAATAAGTATTACATAACACCAAAGTAAGCTAACAATATTTAATTTTTACAACACAACACCGTAAGGAGTTTATAATGACTTGTCTCTGTTGCTAGGCATATGGCTCAGTTAGTACACTACTGACCTATAGTACTGATCTACAGTCTGACCTACAGTACTGACCTACAGTTTGACCTACAGTACTGATCTACAGTACTGACCTACAGTACTGATCTACAGTACTGACCTACAGTTTGACCTACAGTACTGATCTACAGTACTGACCTACAGTACTGATCTACAGTACTGAGCTACAGTCTGACCTACAGTACTGATCTACAGTACTGACCTACAGTTTGACCTACAGTACTGACCTACAGTCTGACCTACAGTACTGGTCTACAGTACTGACCTACAGTACTGACCTACAGTACTGATCTACAGTACTGACCTACAGTATTCATCTACAGTTCTGATCTAGCACTTAGGATACACTTGAACTCTTATCACCACGGGGAGCCAGGGGTAATGGCATGGTACCCACCAGAAATTCCAGCAATCCCAGGATGAAGGAGGCAGAGACGGGAAGATCAGAAGTTCTCATCCTCAGTTATATAGCAACTTTGGGAGCAGCTTAGGCTATGGTGAGACTATCTCAAAGACAAAAAAAACAAAACAAAACAAAACAAAAAAATAAACAACAAAGGAGGGCCCACACTCTAATGATAGTTAGAGAAAAAAACAAAAACAAAAACAAAATAATGACAACCCCACCCCACCCCCCAAAAACACCCCACATTTTAATATTTACACCTTACATTTTAGTATTTAAGGAAAAAACTTCTAAGTCAGAAGTGCTGATACATGCCTGTATACCCAGTACTTGGGAGGTACACAAATGAGGAGTGGGAATTCAAGGCCATCCTTAGCTACATAAGTTCTGTGAGGTTACTTAGAACCCTGCCTCAGTGTCTGTCTCTGTTGTCCCCCCCACCCTAGTCTCTCTGTCTCTCTGTCTCTCTGTCTCTCTCTCTCTCTCTCTCTCACACACACACACACACACACACACACACACACATACACACACACACACACACACACACACATACACACACACACACACACACACACACACACACCCCACACTACTAATTACTGCATATGACTAAGACAATTTCAGAAAACAGGGTGCAGGTTCCTTTTTTATTTTTCAAAAATCAACTCTGAACTACTTTAAACTACAAAGTACTATTAGAAACAGTAAGAAAGATAATGCTAGTTCTATATAATTAAAGAAATTTTAAGATCAGCTCAAATTGTGACAGTATAAGGAATTCTGAAGCCTTACTATCAAGTAAAACTGAAGAAAATTATCTTTAAAAAGCCCCTTAAAATTCTGGAAATAAGGTAGCTCTAATGATTAAAATCATGGCACAAAACAGTGACAGAAAAAGTTATAATAGGCCGTCCAGCCTAATCATCAAAGCCCAGGTTTAGGCCAGTGATATAACTTAGTGACTAGGGTTCAATTCCTAGCAACCACTAGGCAGCTCACAATTGTCTGTAATTCCACTTCCAGGGTATCTGAGACCCTTACACAGACAAATGTGCAGGCAAAACATGAAGCACAAAAAGTAAAATAAATTACAAAAAAAAAAAAAAAAATTCATCGCTGAAACCCACAATGGAAGTAAAACACCAACTCTTACAAGTTGAACTCTGACCTCTGCATGCCTATATTACACATATATACATTTTTTTTTTTAATTTGTAAAAACTTACATTTATGCTGGGACTGCCAGCTTCTACTTAGGAAGCAGAGGCAGGCTCATCTGAGTTTGAGGCCAGCCTGGTCTACAGTGAATTCCAAGGACAGCCAGGGCCACACAGAAAAACCCTGTCTCCAAACCTCAAATAAAAAAAAAAAAAAAAAAAAAAAAAAAAAGAATTTAAAAAGGTATTTATCTTAAGTATGTAAGTACTTTACCTGTATTTATGTCTGTGTGCCACCTGTGTGCCTAGTGCCCACAGAGTACTTTACCTGTATTTATGTCTGGGCCTAGTACCCAAAGAGGCCAGAAGTATGAGATTAAAGACAGTTATAAGCTGCCGTATAGGTTCTGGGAATTGAACCCAGGTCCTTTTGGAAAAACAGCCAGGAGTGTTAATAATTGAGCCATCTCTTCTTGCTCAATAAAATTTTTTTGAATAAATAAATAAGTAAATAAAACATGAACAAAACTCCTAGCTTAACTTAGAAGGCCTAGTTTATATCTAGATTATATGTAAAAAACAAAAGTCCTGAATATTTCCATACTTAACTACAGTTTCTAATGATCCCTACTAGAAGTGTTACCGTGGGACTCACATGGTCTCCTCATCAATATCGTTCTCTTCGGTGTTGCTTGTTGCTGTAGAGCTGGCAGAAGAGCTGCTGCCATCAAGGTGATTCACTTCATCTTCACCAACAAGGTCCAGATCCAGATCTCCATCTGAGAGCTCATGCTATGACGAGGCAGAAACAAGATTCCCTTTCATTCCACGTTTAGAATTCTGGGTGGAGAGTCTTATAATATAGTCAAGGCTGGTCTTAATTTTCCTACTCAGGCTCCTGAGAGCTAGAATGTTAAGCAAGCACCACCACACTTTGCTAAACCTAAGATTTTTATTCCAAACATTTCTATTCAGTTGTTTATCCCAGTTAAGACACTAAGCAGAGTTCTATTTTCTGATCCTATGTTTACACCACTAAGTACTCTAGAGAAAAGTCACACAACCTCACTGACTGCTACCATTAGTGATTTACAGTTACTTATGAATCTGAGCTGGGTCCTCAATGCAACAAGGAATAATTCATATATTCCAAGTCAGCTTCCAATAATGTTCTCCTCACAAAGTAACTTCTTAAAGCCAGGTATAGTAGTACACAGCTGTATCTCAGCACTTGGAAATTTGAGAAACAGGAAGCCAGAAAAGTCATAAGGTTATCTTTTGTCACATAGTGTTTTGTAACCCATGGTCAGCTTGGGCTAAAAAAAAAAAAAAAAAAAAAAGCCGGGCGTGGTGGCGCATGCCTGTAATTCCAGCACTTGGGAGGCAGAGGCAGGCGGATTTCAGGCCTGAGTTCGAGGCCAGCCTGGTCTACAGAGTAAGTTCCAGGACAGCCAAGGCTACACAGAGAAACCCTGTCTCGAAAAAAACCAAAAAAAAAAAAAAAAAAAAAAAACCTCAATCTACCACTTAAGTCACACACACACACACACCCCACTCCCAGCCCTTTTCATCCTTAGAGCCCCTCTATCCACCTGCACAGAACAACTTTTGGCTGCCTTATCTACAAGTTCTACCATTCATTTTACTCAAAAAGGTAAATCTGTCACCTGTGGACATTGACACTTTAGTGGGAGTTGGGTGCCTCATATGCGTGCAGAGGCTAGCCTGGTCTCCATATTGAATTCTAGGGCAGGCAGGGCTCCACTGTCTCAAAACACTGACAGACTGATGACAGTAAGTGCATTAATTAAGAAAATATGGCTCAGACTAAAGCAGTTGCACTTTGACAGGTTGAGTAAAATGAAACATAAAACCCAAGTCTCCCATCTTGAAAGCAACAGCTATAGAAAATCTACTCTGGACTCCTAATCTTAACTAAAAACAAACAAAATCCACTTAGTGAATCCTTATTCCGGCTATTATCTGACTTGGCAAAAACTAACCAACTCATAAGTCCTCTTACAAGCAGAAATAAAATACCTACAGTGAATGATTAAAAAAAAAAAAACAAAACCCTATTTTTAAAATCTACAATTTAAACAGTTTCTAGACTGTGTCACAATTCCAGAGAATGGTCTTCTGTAATTAACTTTTATAACTTTGCAATGCTATCTAAGAATTATATTTATACAACATTGCACACACCAATAATGAAAGCTGTGGACAAGATTTGTAGGACACTGTTTTCCCCACATTTTATGCTAAAACCCATGCTCCTACTGTGCACATTACCAATCTAAATCTATTATTACATGGTAGTCTTCATTCTGAATCTTCTCCTCCTCATCTTCATCTTCTTTGGTCTCTCTTACAGAAGCTGAAGTAGGACCGCCTTCCAGAAGCATGTCAGAGCATGACCCAGTTTTCTTAGTTCGTGTCTCAGGGGAATCATCATTTTGGGGGCTAAGATGATTATCTGGTGGTGACAGATCTCTGGATTTCTGAGATCGGGACAGCTCAATAGTCAATCTCTTTTAAGATAAGAACAGTACAAATCAATATTAAGTGTAAGAGGTGTCTCAGTGGCAAAATAATGTACAGTTAAAAATTAGATATAAAATGGGCATAACAGTACATGTCGCTAATCCCAGCACCTAGGAGGGAGAAACTGGTGATCTCTAGCTTGGTCTTCGTAAAAGAAAGGAAGAAAAGAAGGAGGGAGGAAGGGAGGGAGGGAGGGAAGGAAGGAAGGAAGGGAGGGAGGGAGGGAGGGAGGGAGGGAGGGAGGGAGGGAAGAACGGAGGGAGGGAGGGCAGCATAAGTTGGAGTTGAAGAAACAGCTCAAGGACATGCAGAAAGTGGGTCTTAGAGAAGACAAGGAAGCCCGAGTGGAGCAGGTCCTGTTCACCCTGCTTGGCTCAGCGGTGCTATGAACACGGAGGGAGAAGTGTAGGACCCAAGAACATGCTCATGCACATGAATCTCTGAAAGGGTAGCACCTGTTACCTGTGGACACTGACACTTGCGTGGGAGCTGGGTGCCTCATGCTTGCAGAGGCTAGCCTGGTCTGCATACTGAGTCCCAGGGCAGCCACAGCTCCACTAATCTCAAAACACTGGGGGTAAAAAGTAGATTCAGATAGTCCTGAAAATAGTTTTTAAAAACCCTGTCTTTGAGCTGGAAAGATAGCTCACTAGTTAAGAACACTGGCTGCTCTTCCAGAGCTCAATTCCCAGCACCAGCATAGTGGCTCACAACCATTTATAATGGATCTGATGCCCCCTTCTGTCATACAGGTATGTATGTAAATAGAGCACTCATATATATAAATAAGAAGTCTTCAGAAAACAAAACAAAACCATTTCTTTAATTCTCTCATGTTCTCCTGTCTTGTTTTTGAAATATGTTTTCGACAAAGATAAACACCCTTTTGTGTATCTAGTCTAAACAATACATATATAGTTCACGAAATGTACAGAGAAAGTAGGCAAAGTTTTGATCTGTTTTGTTTGATGGTGTTGAGAACCCAGGATTTAAATCTATATCCATCCATATTTCTGAGTGTCATCTACTACAACTTTCATAATCCAAACCTCCCACTCCATCCAAAGTCCATATGGAGGGGCTGCAGGACGGCTCGCTGTGGAAGAGCACTCACTTGCCACCAGGTCTGACGACTGAGCTCAGTCCTTGAACACTAGTGGAAGGGAGAGTAAAGTCCAACAAGCTGTCCTCTGACATCCATATGTACACAGTGGCATAAGCACCCACACACACATACACGCACACATACACACATATATACACACCAAAAAAAAACATAAAACCATTTCAAATTCCACATGAAACAAAGAATTCCTTACATAATTTCATTATTTCAAAATCAAAATTTATTAATGTTCTAATTATTATAGTATTGAATCAACACCATCAAGAATTCAAACAAAGTATGGCAACTTTCAATTATCCTATTTTTAATCTTTAAACTCAAGACAGCATGTACAAGACAATCACCTTAGCCCGGCGGTGGTGGCACATGCCTTTAATCCCAGCACTTGGGAGGCAGAGGCAGGCAGATTTCTGAATTCAAGGCCAGTCTGATCTACAAAGTGAATTCCAGGACAGCTAGGGCTACACAGAGAAACCCTGTCTTGAAAAAAAAAAAAACGACAATCACTGTAGATATTGAGGGAAACCATGTTTACCTCAAACAAGAGTGGTGCTGCACAATACAACTCTGCATAATAGTAATATTATCTATCTACAGTATCTAGCGCAAGCTCCTGAAATGAAGTTTCTACAACTAAGGCATAGTATTGTTGATTTTAATGAAATCAAGCCAATGTAGCTAAATGTGGCTACACATTTTTTTTGGGGGGGGGTTGTTTTGTTTGTTTTGTTTTTTGGTTTTTTGTTTGTTTGTTTTTTTGAGACAGGGTTTCTCTGTGTGGTCCTGGCTGTCCTGGAACTCACTCTGTAGACCAGGATGGCCTCAAACTCAGAAATCCACCTGCCTCTGCCTCCCAAGTGCTGGGATTACAGGTGTGCACCACCATGCCTGGCTGTGGCTACACAATTTAGTGCAGAATCTAGAGGCTCAAAGGGTAGAGAAAAGGACAGTCAAACGTTTACCACAATATTAAAATGGATAGCAAAAATCAAATTCAAAAAGCAGCAAGCCAAAAGAATAATAGACTGTACTAAGTCAGAACTGATGTAATTGCCTTACCTCTTTAAGATTGTTTATTTGTTGAATATAACCAGTCTGTGCGGCTTCCAACTGAGTAATGTACCAATGCTGATCCCGGCATTTTTGAAAAAATGTTGGTGAGCGCACCTGAAACCTTAAAGAACAATTACACATGAAGAGTAATACAAAATACAGTGGCATGAGTGTGTGCGCGAGCGCGCGCACACGCGCGCGCACACACACACAGACACATATATATACACACACACACAAACCAAACAAACATAAAACCAGCTCAAATTCCACATGAAGTAAAGAATTCCTTCCATAATTTCATCATTTCAAAATCAAAATTTATTAACATTCCCCACCATATGGACTTTGGATGGAATGGGAGGTTTGGATTATTTAAGTTGTGGTAGATGACGCTCAGAAATATGGATGAATGTAGATTTAAAACTACTAGAGCTGGACGTGTAGCTCAGTAATTGAGTGTCTGCCTCACAAAAGTCCTGGGTCTCTGTGCATTATATAAATTCTACAATTTCCATTCGATTAAGAACTATTTCAGGCAAGGCTACACAAAGAAAGTGTATCAAAAGAGACAAACCAACAAACAGGAACCACTTCAAAAGAATTCTGAGTTTCTGTTAGCCATCATTCACATATGTACTCACAACTGAGAATGGCATATGGCTCTAAGTATCAGCTGTCTAAAGTAAAACTATATTCTTTTATGTGTATAGGAGTTTTACCTGCATCTATGTCTGTGTACCACATATATGCCTGGTGTTTGCAGAGGTCGGAAGAGGGTGTTAGGTCACCTAGGACTGGAGTTACAAATGACTGTAGGCTGCTATGTGGGTGCTAGAAATCAAGCCTGGGTCCTCTGGAAGAACAGTCAGTCCTCTAAACCATTGAGCTCCACAACTCTACTTTTCTAAAGATCACATTGTAAATCAAGATTAAGCCGTCAAGTTAACCCACAAACCATAGATATTATAATACTATAGTTGAAATATGATGATCCCAAGCTGGAAAAGAAAAAAGATCATAACTACATAGAAATAATTAGGAAAAAAAACACTTTTCTATCCCTTTACCTAGTCAGGCTCCAGAAAAACATAGTTTAAGGGCTAGGTTTTCTTTCCCCCAATCCTAGCTCTTAATCTCACTTCCTTTTTAAATTTTAAAAATTCACTTTTTTGGAGGCAGCATCTCATTCAGTTTAGACTGGTCTAAAATATACAGTGATCCTCCTAGACTCTCAAATGCTAGGATTCAGTTATGAGCCACTACTCAAGGGTCCCCAGATTTCCTACCCTTTGGGAAAATTCATATACTGGGTCACATAACCAAAACTGCTTCACTATGATCAAAAGAGTTGTATGCTTCCAATAAATTGTACCTTTGCCCTCTCAAGATAGCCTATAATCAAAATTGCATATGAACAAAATAGCAAATAAAAAGTATATTAAACCTATTAACTAGATAAATGTCTTTAATGTACCTAGCTGTTCATATTTAAAAAAAAAAAAACTTCTTAATAAGCCATGTGGTTATGACAAATGTCTTTAAGCCCAGCACGCAGGAGGCAGAGGCAGGTGGATCTTTGTGAGTTTGAGGCCAGCCTGGTCTACAGACAAAACAAAACAAAACAAAAACTTTTAACATTTATTAAAAATAAGTCTTTCTTGCTTAAGAGTCAATCATGATTTCAATCAGTGAAACACAAATGTAAGTGGATGCATAAAAACATTTGGGGGGAAATAAGCACAAGGCAAAAATTTCTCTCATATCTTCCAGACCTTCTACTCAGCCACCCTTATGTTAGCTACTGCCATACTTGAGAACTTAAATGTACTCCCAAGGTCTAAGTGTAGAAAGGCGTTCCCTTTAGTGCATCATTAGAAGATATTCATGTCACTAGGGCATGCCTCTGGAGAGGACACTAGACACCATACTCTTCCAAACCTAGGCCATGAGGTTTGCCTCATGAAACACTTCTGTCATATGTGGTGCTCTACCACAGCCACATACTCAAAGCAATAGTACTAATCTATCATGGACTGAAAGCTCAGAAACTGTGAACCAGATTTATAAATTGATTATCTCAGGTACTTGTTACAGAAACAGGAAACAAACAAGCAAAAAGCAACTTGAAGGGAAATGGGACAGGTTACAGGCCATTATTGTTAGAAGTCAAGACAGAAATATGAAGCAAATAATCCCATCTAAATTCAGAAGAAGACAGAACGGCTGCCTGCATGCCAGTGCTCAGTTCACTTTCTCCTTATACAGCCCAGGACTCAAACCCAGAGAATGGGGTTACTCAGAATTGGCAGGTCTTCCCATTTCAATGACATAGTCAAGATAATGCCCCACAGGCTAATCTAATCTGCACTAGCTCAAACTGAGACTCCTTTCCCAAGTGATTCTACATTCAGTTGACAATTAAAACGAACGATCAAATAGAAACAATTCAGTTTTATCTAAGACTTTACATCTAATATAAGAAAATACTATCTAATAGTTAACTGAACAGCATCTAATGATGCTCATGGATGAGAAGGCAGAATTGAACATGATCACTATTTTCAGTATTCATGGGAAAATATTAGAAAAGCGTCTAAGTATTTTCTCTGACTGATGAATCAAACTCCTAGTCATTCCTGGATATTAGATTTTATACTACTTGTGCCATTAGTATAAAAATAGCAGGAAGGTTTTCCTGTTTCTTTTTTAATGAACAAATAAATATATAAACTTATCTAGCTTAATATTTTATTTAGAGTTACAGAAAAGCCAGGTGTGGTGGTACAGGTGTTTAATCTTGTACACTTAGGAGGCAGAGGCATAAGTGAGTTCAAAGGTAGCCAGGTCTACACAGTTCCAGGACAGCCAGAGCAACATACTAAAGGGATCCTGCCTCAAAAAACAAAATAAAACAAACAAAAACTCTAGTAATTCAGTTGAACTGCTAAATTCAAGGTGTGCCAGGTATACAGAGCGAATTTCAGGACAGCCAGTGTTACAGAGAAACCCTGTCTCAAAATCACAAAATAAAAACAAAAGAAAACAAAAACCAGAGGTAGAAAAAAGCCTTAATTTTCTAATAAATATGTAAAAATTGAATCAAAATCGTAAACAAAATGAGCAAGAAAAGTACAAAGGAGCTAATCAGGAAGAGGAAGGAAATAAGTATGGTCAAAACTGTAATACATTAAACATGAAAATGTCATAATGAAACCCATTATATATACTAATAAAACCACTGTAGGGAAAATCTGTTAGTTTGTAGGTTGGTTAATTGATGTTAGAATTGTGACTGTAAAATGAAATGCCAACGAAGCATTTTCTGTTAAATTAGAAAAACAAGACTATGACCTCACAGCAAAGAGTGAGTCTTCTTCCTCCCTGCCGCTTCCTCCCACTCTCCTTCCTGTGTTTAGCTTTCTTTGACACAGCATCTCAAGAAGTCCTGGCAAATCTGAAATTCCCTGGGTAGACAGGCATATCCTTGAACTCCTGATCCTCCTAATCTAAATCTCACCTAAATTCTGGGATTACAAGTGTGTACCACCACACCTGGACATTTTCATTTTTGTTTGCATACTCCTAATATGATTTTACCAAAAACTAAAATATATTCTGTAAAAGTAAGTTTGAAAAGTTAGTCACTGAAATATTACACTGTCAAATAGAGAAATAAAAAACAAACAAAAAAACAAACCTCACATAATGCCCTCACTATTCTAGTCTTAGATATCCTCAGTATTCAGATTTAGATCACATGCTCGATGCACAAGCTAAAGGCAATTTAAGTAGTACTCTTGCTAGCACAGCATCCCTCTAACTGTGATTCTTTTCTATTTTCTCCCTCCAACCGCCAAGACAGGGTTTCTGTGTGAAGCCCTGGCTGTCCTGGAACTCACTCTGCAGACCAGGCTGGCCTCAAATCAAAATTTCAGATTTTGGATTTTTAGTTAGGTATGTTCAACCTATAAACCTCCTTTAAAAAATTATTGTTGTTGTTGTTGTTGTTGTTTTTATTATTTTTGGAGACAAGGTGTCTTGTAACCCATGCTGGCTTTAAAGTTGTTGTGTAGCCTAGATTGGTCTTGAACTCCAGCCTTTTATGACTCTACCTCTCAAATACCAGGATTACAGACATGAGGCATCATATCTGGCGATATTTTCCTTTTTAATGGAATCAATGACTAGGTGTCAAAACATTTTCTCACTTTTATTATTTATCTAGCTACATGGAACTCCTGAAATAAAAGTTATAGTTAGTGTGAAGTTCAATATTTTTTTTTGTTTTGTTTTGTTTTTTTTGTTTTTCGAGACAGGGTTTCTCTGTGTAGTCCTGGCTGTCCTGGAACTCACTCTGTAGACCAGGCTGGCCTCGAACTCAGAAATCCGCCTGCCTCTGCCTCCCAAGTGCTGGGATTAAAGGCATGCGCCACCACCGCCCGGCGTGAAGTTCAATATTTATGTTTGTTAAATGAAACTCTGAAATACAGTTTTGATGGTATTTCCCTTATAAGTCACAATATCAAATATCTCAAACTACCTTAAAATCACTGTATCATTTTGTCGGTTTAAGTATCCTTCATTTGCAAGTAAGTCCAAACGGAAAAATCTATTGTAGCCCCAGCACTCTCCAACTTCAAAGTCAGATGCAAATTCTCGAATGATATTTTTGGTAGGATCGTTGCAAGACTGATGAACCATTTCTACACGATACTCATACCTAAAATGCAGAGACTATAGTTAGTACAATCAGCAAAGTAACAATAATTATATAAAAATAAACTTGTTGCTCCAGCTGAATTCCTTTTAAAAAAGATAACATTTACAGAAACAGCAGTATTTCAATCTGGCCACACAATGACAAAAGCAACTTGGGGGAGGGAGGAATTTCTTCGGCTTACACATCACATCACAGTTCATCACTGACGGCAGTGAGGACAGGGACTCAACAGGGCGGGGTCCTGGAAGGCAAAGCTGGTGAGGGACGCAGAGAGGTGTGCTTAATGGCTTGCTCAGTCTACTTTCTTAGAGAACCCAAAGTAGCCAGCCCAGGGATGATGCAACCCACAATGAGCTGGGCCACGCCCCATTAATCATTAATAAATGAACTACAGGTTTGCCTGCAGCCTGATCTTATAAAGCCATTTTCTTATTTGAGGTTCTCTCTAATGACTTTAGCTTAAATCAAGTTGACATAAATTTATGAAGCACAGTTGACCTCTTGTCAACTTGACCTCACAGCCTCCTATCTTATTCATCCCCAAGATCACACATTAATTTCAATATGACAGCATAACATTTTATTTTATTTTTATTTTTTTATTTTTTAGTTTTTCGAGACAGGGTTTCTCTGTGTAGTCCTGGCTGTCCTGGAACTCACTCTGTAGACCAGGATGGCCTCAAACTCAGAAATCTGCCTGCCTTTGCCTCCAAGTGCTGGGATTAAAGGCGTGAGCCACCACCGCCCAGCACTAGCATAACACATTTTATAAACTTAAAAGTCCTACATCTTTACAAACTCAAATAGTTTAAAATCCAGTATCTTTTAAAAAAAGCCAATCTTCTAAAATTCAAAACCTCTCAGCCATAGGCTCCTGAAAATCAAAAATACATACTTTCTTACTACAAGATAAAGAACCAGATCATAGTCCCAGTCTGAACAAAGCAAAACCAAAGTCCCAACAGGATAAATAATCCAATGTTTAATGTCTAGGACCCACTCACGATCTTCTGGGCTCCTAGAAAGAGCTTGGGCAACTTCTCTGGCTCCGCCATCTGCAGCACAGTGTGTTTTGTAAGGTCCACAGGCTCCAACTCCACTGCTGCTGCCGTTTTCTTTGTGGTTATTCCATGGTACTGGCATCTCGAAAATTCTGGTGTTCTAGCTGCAACTGGGCTGCACTTTCATCAATATAGCCTCTCATAGGCAGGATCTCTTCACGGTGCCAAGCCTTAACTTCTTTGCAAAACCTTTCATTCCTACACCCTCACCAATGGCATCTCATAGTGCCAGACCCCAGCTGTTTTCCATGACCCTTCATGAGTTCAAACCCCTACAGTACCACCTGGATGACTCCTATACTATCAAGTTCCGCAGCCAGTGAGGTACAACCTTGGCTATCGCTGCAACAGTTTCTGACTCTCAGGAAACCCTTCCCAGGAGATTTCATCTCAGTGATACTGGTCTCTTCTTAATTGTTGTTAATTTCTCAGCTCCAGTGAAACAGCATTAACAGTCCCAGGAAAGCAAAGACTTTACTTCAGTGGTTCGAGTCTTTTTTTAATCACAGCCAAGTCTTCAGCTCCAACTGATGCACAATCTTCACACAAATGGCCTGATAGTCTTCCCTCTGAAACATCACAAGCCAGGCCTCCATCTGCCTGGCTTTCAATATTCTTATCTTTAAACCTCCTAAAGAACATCCCACTGAGCTCTAAATACTCAATGGCTCTTGTAGTCCAAAGTTCCAAAGCCCTTCCACAGTCCTTTCCAAAACATGGTCAGATCTGTCACAGCAACATACCATTCTCCTGGTACCAAACTGTCTTAGTTAGGGTTACTAGGGAAGGAAAGGGCTTATTTAGCTTATCCTCCATATCACACCATTCATCTGAAGGCAGTCAGAGCAGGAACTCAAGGAGGGCAGGAACCTGGAGGGAAACCTCTCTACAGGAAACTCTCTACTCTCCCCTTAAATTCTCAGCCTGATATAGTGGTCCACACCTACAATCTCAGCCCTTGGGAGGTAAAGACAAGAGTATCATGAACTCAAGGGCATCCTTCTCTATATCAAGTCAACACCAGCCTAAGTATGAGTTCCTCCCTTTAAAACAAAAACATAAGACAAGGAAAAAATGGGGATATAGGAGGAACCCCAACCCTTTATAAAGATTTTTATGTGCAAAGATGTTTTGCCCTCATGTACATCTGTGTGAGGATGCCAGATCCTCTTGAACTAGAACTACAGACAGTTGCAAGCTGCCATGTGGGCGCTGGGAACTGAACCAGGGTCTTTTGGAAGAGCAGCCAATGCTCTTAACCAATGAGCCATTTCTCCAACCCCAGAATGCTCTTCCCTATAACAAAAGTCACTCAGTGTTCTAATAGGGTTACTATTGTTGTGATGAAATACCACGATCAAAACAAGTTGGGGAGTAAAGAGTTTATTTGGTTTATACTTCCATATTGTCCATCATTGAAGGAAGTCAGGAAAGGAACTCAAGCAGGACTGGAATCTGGAAGCAGGGGCTGATGCAGAGGCTATAGAAGGGTGCTGCTTACTGTCTTGCTCCTCATGACTTGCTCGGCCTGCTTTCTTATAGAACCCAGGACTACCAGCCCAGGGATGGCACCACAAACAGGCTGGTCCTTTTCCCATCAAACACTAATTAATAAAATGGCCTACAGGCTTGCCTACAGCCCAATCATAATGGAGGTATTTTCTCAATTGAGGCTGCCTCTGCTCCAATAATTCTAGCTTGTGTCATGTTGACATAAAACTAGCTACAATACTCAACAAATACTACTTGAAAAGAAATCCCAAAATGTCTCATGTGGAAATTTTGCTTATTACACATGTTTATGCTCACACACCTTGGTGAAGTGAATAACGCTTGAAAAAAAAAAATGAAGTGTTTCTGCAGACCCTTGCTGATAACTCAGACTCACTAGACTACTATCTCGATTGCTACATAGTGATTCATGTTTTTATTCTCTATTTTAAAACTAAACTACCCCACTGCTAAACTTTCAACTACAAATGTTGAATGTCATTTCAACATTTAATAGAAGAGGATTCTGAACCCACCATGCTTCCTGAAATGTTAACTGAATTAACAAACTGTATTTATCAGAATAGAAGACTACATGGAAGCATTTAGAAAATATCAAACAAACACACATATACAAATTCTAATCTTTTCTAAGCATACTACCATGAACACATTGCATTATCAATGATAAGTTATTAACATTCCTAAAACTGTCAACTTCAAATTCCTGAAATAGGGCCTGGAGGTATAGTGCAGTAATAAGAGCCCTAAATCCTGGACTCAGTATCTAGTTCAAAATAAATAAATGAATTCAAGTCCTGACATCTATTTGGTCAGTAATAAAAGTACCAAGCTGAATCCAGTGACAAAGACAATAAAAATATTAAAATATAGATGGAAATAAACAATCAAAGACATAAATAAAAATCCTCTTTCGCCCCAAGGCAGAGACAGAGGAAAAAGATGGTTGTATGAAACTAAGGACCAGGTAACCAGCTTCGTGGCAGAACACAGAATAAAATGGGTAATTAAGAGATTAACTAGAAAGCCGGACTTGGTGGTGCACGCCTGTAATCCCAGCACTTGGGAGGCAGAGGCAGCTGGATTTCTGAGTTCGAGGCCACCCTGGTCTACAGAGTGAGTTCCAGGACAGCCAGGACTACACAGAGAAACCCTGTCTCGAAAAACCGAGAGAGAGAGAGAGAGAGAGAGAGAGAGAGAGAGGGAGGGAGGGAGGGAGGGAGGGAGGGAGGGAGGGAGGGAGGGAGGGGAGAGAGAGAGAGAGAGAGAGAGAGAGAGAGAGAGAGAGAGAGAGAGATTGAGATTAACTAGAAGACAGGGGCACAGTACACACCCCACAGCAAACCTGAGTTTGTTTCCTAGATCTCACAAAGTGATGGGAAAGTTTGGGATCAGGAGGTTTTGCATAAACTGATAGTTCATGTCAAGCAAGTTTAGGAAGACATATAGCACCAGTTGGGGGTGGGAGCATATGCCTTTAACTCCACTATTTGGAAACAAAGGCAGGCAGATCTGTGTGAGTTTGAGGCCAAAATTATTTACATATAGTGACTTCTAGGACATCTAAGGCAGTGTAGAGAGACTCTGTCTCAAAATAAACCAACAAAGGAAGGAAAAGAAGAAGGAAGTGTATATAGTTTACAGGGGGAAAACAGGATAGAATCAGCAGAAAGTTTTCATACAATGGGGCAAAGTCAGCAGGAAACTAATCAAACAATGTTGAGGAAAGGTACAAAGGATATCCAGTAGGACTGGTCACTCCAAAGTCTACAGAGGGAAAAGCAGGGTCCCAGGAAGAGAAACATTTCAGGCCCTGGCCCCAGTCTCAGACTGGACATGTCAAGTCTGCCCTGGCAGAGAGAACTAGCATTCTTTGTCCTTCCATCAGATCCTCTGAGAAAGCCTGGGACTGGCCTGGTGCCCAACAAAATATAGGTCTTAATGCCATTCTCTTGCAACTCTAAGATATGCATCAGTTGCTAAGTTCAATTGATTTTATTCCATGGTTTGTTTTTTCCTCTATTAGTATATTTTACTTTAATGGTTTCCTTTACAATTGCTCACTGTCCTAATTCCAGGATGCAGTTAAGTTGCCAGATTCTTTCTTTTATTCATGTGAGTCTTATTTTCTATTTTTTTGGGGGTGGGGGTGGGGGTGGGGGGTGGGTGAGACTGGGCTTCTCTGTGTGGCTCTGGCTGTTCTGGAACTCACTCTGTAGACCAGGCTGGCCTCGAACTCAGAAATCAGCCTGCCTCTGCCTCCCAAGTGCAGGCGTGCACCACCACTGCTTTGAGTCTTGTTTTCATTTGTTAGGTAAGCTCAGCACAGCAGAAACAGACAGGGTTTCTCTGTGTAGCCTTGGCTGTCCTGGAACTCACTCTGTAGACCAGGCTGGCCTCGAACTCAGAGATCCACCTGCCTCTGCCTCCAAAGTGCTGGGATTAAAGGCGTGCGCCACCACAGCCAAGGCTACACAGAGAAACCCTGTCTCAAAAAGTCACATATGTTTATGTATGTACACACATATCACACGAATCTCTTAGACACTGTATGATTCCCATAGCTAAACCGCAATCTCGGTGGAAACTGTGTGATATTTACAGGTAAAAGCCTGTCTATGATAAGGTTGTCTATTGAGGAACTCATTGTGAGACTCCTTGGCCGGAGAAAATGCTGAGCTGAATTTCTCATGGCAAGCCTTGCCTCTCTGACTTTTCTTTAACCTGTTTCTTTACTTATGAAATGTTCTTGGTAGCAAGAGCTGTGAGCACCCAGGCGTTAAAGCTAACGAGAGTTCAATTCTTTGAGCTGCAACACTGGCCATGATTTATCTTCTAGAGATCCATTGCTTTGCCTTTTGATCAGCTATACAGTTATTACCTAAATACATTAAAAAATTAACCTCCCAATAATATATATAATTTGTATGGCTAGGTGGCTTTGGCACTCTGACATGGAAAGCATCAGTTAAGTAAAGTTTCAAAGTGAGCCCAAAAGAGTCTCACAAGAAGGAAGCAGGATGTTAAAGACTACACATGAACAAAGGACCCTAGGGGTATGATGAAGTGTTCTCAAGAACTTTTGAATTACTAATTTATCATTGACTACAGCTACTCTGATCAAGGGACATAATGCTTTGTAGGTGTTCTCTGAAGTTCATACCTGATTGATTTTGTATTTCCTTGTGCCAGATACTCATGGTAACCATTCTTTGTAAATACTTCACTGGATACAATTTTTTTCTTCAGTAATGTAATAGCAACTTATGTGTATAAAAATTCCTGCCTCAGAACAGTAAAGTGCATTCAGACTCAACCTACACCTGGTGTGTCTGTCTGTCATTTCTCACCGGACCTGTACCTTCCTGCATACCAAAGACTTTGATTCTCCCACGGGTGTGTGTTCCGACTGAGTCTCCCACGGGTGTGTGTTCCGACTGAGTTGGTCCGTGGCGCGCACGCATGCGCGTGCGCGCGCGCACGCACACACGCACGCACACACACACACACACACACACACACACACACACAGAAACACATAGAAAATTCCTTATCAGCCAGGCGTGGTGGCACACGCCTTTAATCCCAGCACTTGGGAGGCAGAGGCAGGCGGATTTCTGAGTTCGAGGCTAGCCTGGTCTACAGAGTGAGTTCCAGGACAGCCAGGGCTACACAGAGAAACCCTGTCTCGAAAAAACAAAACAAAACAAAACAACAAAAAAAATTCCTTATCACAACCATTTAAAAAAAATATGTACTATTGGGTCTAGATATGGTGGCACACACCTGTAATTCCATTACTCAGGACTCGGTGGTCTTCAAGCTTCCTAATGCTGCTGCTGTTTAATACAGTCCTTCATATTGCGGTGAACCCAACCAGAAAATTATTTTTGTTACTACTTCATAACTGTAATTTTGCTACTATTATGAATTGCAATGTAGTTCTTTATGGAGTTAGAGGTTTGCCACATTGGTCTCAACCCAGTGGTTAAGAACAAATGCTCAAAAGGCTGAGTTAGGAGAATCATGAGTTCAAGGACATCTTGGGTTACCTGGTTTTAAAAAAAAAAATCCTGTCTCATAAGGCTTCACCCACCCTCCCAAGGATTTATAGGCAATCCGTGCCTGCTAGGTGATGGAGAGACATTTTATTTAGTGGAATAGTTGCTGCCAAGGTGCTGATACTTCTATAAATAAGCTGCCACCCATGTTCTTCCAAAGCCCTAATTATAACTCACAGGACTACAAAAAGAAAAAGGACATGAAAGTAAATTGGGGACCACCTGGAATTCAGAAGGGACTGAGAGGGACAGAGGGAGTGACAGAGTGAATATAATAAAACTAGACACATGCATGAAAACCTATAATGAAGTTGGATGTGTTGCTGCATACCTTAAATCTCAGCACTTTGGGCAGCAGACATGAATCGATCTATGAGCACATGGCCAGACCAAGATCCAGGCTAGACAGGGCTACACAGTCAGACCCTGGAGAAATAGTTTGGAAGTTAAAAGTACTTGCTCCTCTTCTCGAGGAGGTGTGGGTTCAATTCTCAGTACCTACATGGCAGCTTACAACCATCTGTAACTACAGTATCAAGGGATTCAACGCTCTCCTCTGGCCTCTGTAGGCACCAGGAATGCATATAGAACACAGACATACAAGCAAAACACTCATGTACATGAAGTTAAAAAGTCAGGCAGTGGTGCCATGCACCTTAATCCCAGAACTGGGGAGGCAGAGGCAGGCAGATCTCTGCAAGTTTGAGGCCAGCCTGATATACAGAGTGAGTTCCAGGACAACCAGGTCTGTTACACAGAGAAACAAACACAACAGAAAACAAAAACAAACAAACAAAATAGCCCAGCTTAATCCAAGCACTCATAAGTTCACACATAGCCTGGCCTACATAACAAGCTCTGGATCAGCCAAGAGCAACACCCTGCCTCAAAAAAGAAAGAAACAAAACCTACAATTTTATCATTATGTATTACTAATATGTGTAGTATATACTAATAAAAAATATTAAGACTAAAATAAGAATAAACAAACACAAACTTAAAAAGAACATACCACTATTTAGTTTTTTTTTTTTTTTTTTTTTTTTTTTTTTTGAGACAGGGTTTCTCTGTATAGCCCTGGCTGTCCTGGAACTCACTCTGTAGACCAGGCTGGCCTCAAACTCAGAAATCAGCCTATCTTTGCCTCCCAAGTGCTGGGATTACAGGCGTGCGCCACCACCGCCCGGCCACTATTTAGTTTTGTAAGTCAAAGAAATTATACTATCTTATGAAGTCACTTTAACAATTATACCTTCTAAACAAAATACAAGCTGGTAGAAGTCAGAGGCTACTAGACAATGCACAAGTGTGCTCACCTGCAGGGGGAAGCAAGAAGACAAGCTAAGCTTTCCTGAAAGCTTATTTGAGATAAGGTCTCTCATTGTCCTAAAACAAAATTTAGGCTAAGCTGGCTTTCCAGAGAGCCCTAGGATCTACCTGTCTCTACTGCTCCAGAACCGATGTTCTAAGCATGTACCACCAAGTCCAGCTTTCTTACAAAGGTTCTAGGGAGCAAACTCAGTAAGCATTTTATTGGCTCTACTGTCTCCCCAGCCCCAAAGGGTATTTTTATGAAATCATGAAAATGTTCTGATATTCGGTACCAGTGATACTTAACAGTTGTAGAACCCTATGAATGTATTTAAAACCCACTGAACTATACATTTTTAAATAGCTCTCAATTTTTTTAATGTTTAAAAAGAAAAATCTAGCCGGGCGGTGGTGGCGCACGCCTTTAATCCCAGCACTTGGGAGGCAGAGGCAGGCGGATTTCTGAGTTCGAGGCCAGCCTGGTCTACAGAGTGAGTTCCAGGACAGCAGAGCTATAAAGAGAAACCCTGTCTCGAAAAAAAACCAAAAAAAAAAAAAAAAAAAAAGAAAAATCTAAGAGCAGGCAAGCTATAAATCTTAGCAGCTATATGGAGGAGAAGCCAGTCACATGATGCTAAGCAACCACACAATGGGGAGGGCACATTAGAGAAAGAATAAGGTGAAGCCTGATGAATTAGGGGAGACAGGCTTACATCAGAGGAGAAAGGGGGGAGGGGAGACTTTTCTACATAATTCAAAAAAAGTGAGAAAACTTAACTTTTGTACAACTTTTTAAAACATGGGTTTTTAAGGTACTTGAATTATATCTTATTTGTTTAAAAAATTCTCAACTAAATATTTTCAAACTTTATGAAGCTAAACATATTTCAATCCAAACATATATTTGTAAAAATTAAGAATATACATATAGAAAAACCTAGTGGTCTTAAATTTAAGCCACAGTAATAAGATTTTCAAACTTGTGAAGCAAGAGAGTGGTGCATTTGAATGTTTGGTCCCATTGGACACTGTTTTAGGAAACTCGGGAGGTATGAGCTTGTTGAACAAACAAAGTTGTCACTGGGGGCAAGCTCTGACGTTTTAAAGACTTGGACTCAGCTCACTCTCTGTTCCTGCTTGTGACTGAGAGCATGAGCACCCAGCACTGCAGCTGCCATGCCCACCTAACATCACGCTACCCTACAGTGGCGGTGATGGACTCCATCCCTCTGGAACCATAGGCCAAATAAACCCTTCCTTCGTTAAGTTTCCTTGGTCATGATACTTTATCCCAAGCCATAAAAATGCAAATACAGCTCTTTACAGAAATATTTAGGAAAAATATTTGCTTTTCATAAAGTCTTTATGAGGCAGAGGCAGGCGGATTTCTGAGTTCGAGGCCAGCCTGGTCTACAGAGTGAGCTCCAGGACAGCCAGGATTATACAGAGAAACCCTGTCTCGAAAACAAACAAACAAACAAACAAACATAAAGTCTTTATGTTAATACACAACAGACTTTTTGGATTTGTTTTGTTTTTCAAAACAGGGTTTCTCTGGGTAGCCCTGGCTAGCCTGGAAATTGCTCTGTAGATTGGCCTTGAACTCAGAGATCCATGTGTCTCTATGGCTGTGCTGGGATTAAAGGTATCCACCATGACTGGTTTATAAGAGACTTTAATCACATTCATATAAATTTTCTATGTGTAAATATGTATATGAAGTCTCTGTAGAGACAGGAGACAACTAAGATTAGGTTCTCTCCTTCCACAGTGTGGGTTCCAAGGATTAAAGTCAGATCGTCAGACTTGGCAGCAAGCATCTTTACTGACTGAGCCATTTCACCAGCCCAGCTTATTGACATTTTTACTGTGGTATATTTTACACTTGGGAACACTGACTCATCAGTTTCTCAATAAATGTGAATAATATAAAGGGTCCTCATAGAAAATAATTATGAGAACTGATACTCTACACCATCGTAAGACACTGCAGACTAGAGCTATGGACATCCTTCACAGAATTAACAATCAGTCAGGCAGAGTAGCACTCTTTGACTTCTAAGCAGTCTGCAGATAGAAGCAGGAAGATTACAAATTCTAGACCAGCATACATGCAGAGTGAGTTCAAGGCCAGTCTGAGTTATATCAAACCAACCAAACAAAAACCCAACAAAATCCAAGGGTTATGGATACTGCACAGTAGTAAAACATGTGCCCCAGGCCTGTGCTTGATTCCCAGAACTACAGAAAGAGAAAAGGGAGAAGGGAGAGGAGAAGAGGAGAAAAGGGAGAAGTAGAGCCATACAAGCCAGGAATAGTGGTACACACCTATAATCCCGGCACATGAGATGCTGAGGTAGAAAAACTATCAATTCAAAGCTAAACAGTGACACCCTGTCTCAAAAAAAGAAAGAAAGAAAATGGTAATTTAAAAAAGTATTTAGTAAGAATTGTAGAGCTAAAATATACTGTCTGGTTTTATGTTTACTGGACAGAAGCTAGAATCATCAGAGGGGAAGTAGCATCAATTGAAAAATGCCTCTGTTAAGATCCAGCTGTAAGGCATTTTCTTAATTAGTGACTGATGGAGGAGGGCCCAGCCCATAGTGGGTCGGGCCACCCCTGGGCTGGTTTCCTGGGTTCTATCAGAAAGCAGGTTGAGTACGTCATAGTAAGCAAGCCAGTAAGCAGCACCCTTCCATGGCCTCTGCATCAGCTCCTGCCTACAGGTTCTTGCCCTGCCAGAGTTCTTGTCCCAACTTCCTTTGGTGATGAACAACAATATGGAAGTGTAAACTGAATAAACTTTTTCCTCCTCAACTTGCTTTTTGGTCAGAGTTTCATCACAGCAATAGAAACCCTAACTAAGACATAAAGTACACAAATTTGTACTGAAGATTTTAATTAAATCACTTACTTGGAAGTTTCAGGTAAGCCAGCTGATAGTTCCAAAAATACAGATAAATAATAGCCACGTACAACTCCATTTCCATCCTTAAAAAAAAAAAAAACAGAAAGAAAAAGAGGTTATACAAAACAAACTACAGATCAACTCCAACAAAAAACTTTAATGGAACAATGAACAAAGCACACACTGCTATCAGGTTAACAAGTATGTCTAAGCTTAAAAGCCAGTAAAGCAGGGCAGTGGTGGTGCACGCCTGTAATCCCAGCACTTGGGAGGCAGAGGCAGGCAGATTTCTGAGTTCGAGGCCAGCCTGGTCTACAAAGTGAGTTCAGGACAGCCAGGGCTACACAGAGAAACCCTGTCTCAAAAAACCAAAAAAAAAAAAAAAAAAAAAAAAAAGAGCCAGTAAAAAAAATTTAAAAATCCAGGTTTTAGTCCATAACAATTTTAAACTTTCATATATTAAAAAGGCCTACATTAATAAATTAAGGAATTTATCAAAAACTATAAAAATAGTTACAAAGTCTTAACATCTTAACAAATCAGTCTTAAGAAAGAACAAAACTGCCAGGCGGTGGTGGCGCACACCTGTAATCCCAGCACTCTAGGAGGCAGAGGCAGGCGGATTTCTGAGTTCGAAGCCAGCCTGGTCTACAGAGTGAGTTCCAGGACAGCCAGAGTTATACAGAGAAACCCTGTCTTGAAAGAAAGAAAAACAAAAACAAAAAACAAATCCAAAAAAAAAAAAAAAAACAAATAAAAAAAAAAAGAAAAAACAAAAACTCAAATGCAAATGAGTATTTCTTTCACTAGAAGTGAGTGGAACTGGGAACCAGGTATAATAATGAGGACCTCACAGACAGCCAAGTCGTCTGCTCCTGAGCTATATTCCCACATTCAAATTGGAATTTTTAAAGTAAAGGGATGATATTCAAAGTAAAGAGAACTACAACAACAGGAAAAAGAAACAAACCTGACTAAAGATAGGCAAAACATGCCAGGCAGTGGTGGCGCACACCTTTAGTCCCAGCACTTGGGAGACAGAGGCAGGCAGATTTCTGAGTTCAAGGCCAGCCTGGTCTACAGAGTTGAGTTCCAGGACAGCCAGGGATACACAGAGAAACCCTGTCTCAAAAAACCAAAAAAAAAAAAAAACCAAAAAAAAAGATAGGTAAAACACATAAGTGGATTTGTTTACCAAAAAAAAAAGTAAACAGTGAACAAAACATGGATAGATGCTACATCACTAATTATTAAGACGCGTTCATTAAAGGCTTGATGAATATGACCTCACAAGAATTAGGACAGTTCCTTTTATAAATGTAGAAAAGAGCTGGTAAAGTCGATTAAAGTCAAACATTCCTGCACTGTTGATATTAATATGCAAATGTTGTTAAATGGTGTAAAAATACCATCTCTCTGACCCAGCAAGTCCACTTTTGAAGGTCGACAGGAATAGCTGACAACAGTGTCGTAAAGAGATGCCTGGCACTGTGTTAGCAGCAGCCAAGACGTGAGTACATAGTGAGACCTCTTCTCAAGAAGGGGGAGGAGCTGGGTGGGAAAGTGAGCGAACAAAATGTAAAACACTCATATAATGGAGTATTCATCTTTATCAATGAATGAAAATTCTATGCTACAACATTTTTTTTTTTTAAAGATGAATCTTGAGGATGTTATGCTCACCATGCTGAGTGTACTAAGCCAGTCAGAGTAAATTACTGCCTGATTCATTCCAGAGTCAAATTCACAGAGACTGGATATGGGCTAGGACCGACCAAAGGCTGGGAGGCGGAGGAAACAGATGTGTTTGAAGGTGAGCACTGCAAAGTCTGTTGAGTATCTTGATACAGGATCTCACAGACTAATGGAGCTTGGAGTATACTACAAGGCTCAGGCTTGACTCAAACTCAAGCCCTGGTCTGTTTTGCTTGTAGTGAAGTGGCATCTCATTGCATCGTCCTAGCGGCCCCTAAACTCAAACATGAACCAAGCTGGTCTCAAACCCAGAAATCTACCTGCCTGTCTCTGTGTTTACCTCTGCCTCCAGACTGCTGGAATTAAAGACAGGTCCTGCAAACTGAAACATTCTGGAGAGCTCCATTTAGGTTCCTATGACTCAAAAGTAAACCAAATTTACAAGTCTCAGAAAACTTCTAAAACTAAATAAAATAGCCGTGCAGTGGTGGCGCACGCCTGTAATCCCAGCACTTGGGAGGCAGAAGCAGATGGATTTCTGAGTTCAAGGCCAGCCTGGTCTACAGAGTGAGTTCCAGGACAGCCAGGACTACACAGAGAAACCCTGTCTCGAAAAAACTAAAAAAAAAAAAAAAAAAAAAAAAAAAACCTAAATAAAATAAAAGTCACGAGTCTCCTCTCCAAGGTTACTGAAGTAGTTAAGAGTTGTCAAGAGAGGAGACACTCTCACCTGTCAGCTGACTTCAAGCTACACAACCAGGGATGCAACTTGCATGTGTTCATGGGCTTTTCAATGATGCAGCTGCTTTTGAGTCATCCACTTTCTTGTAAGTAAACCCTCATCCATTCTTCTCCTATAAACTCACTAGTTCATTAAGCTCTATCTGCTTCCCGAGTAACTTACTTCCTGCTCAACATCGTACGCCTCCAACTGGAGTTAACTTTGCTCCCTCAGTCAAGCTACCACAGCTTATCTGCAGAATGTTGTAAATGCCTGGTTTGATGGTGTTTTCCTATTTATATGCTGTATCTCTCCATTATTTTTAGATTTGCTTGCTCTATAATTAAAAAACTTACTCAGTCAAAGCAGCAACTACAGCTACATACAAGACATAGTTAAGATAATTGGTGTCTTAGATAGGGTTTCTATTGCTGTAACAAAACACCATGAACAAATAGCAAGTTGGGGAGGAAGGGGATTATTTTATTTAGTTTACACTTCCACATCACAATCCATCATTGGAGGAAGTCAGGACAGGAACTCAGGAGGAAGAAACTGATGCCGAGACCATGGAAGGAAACTGCTTACTGGCTTGCTCAGTTTGCATTCTTATAGAACTCAGGACTATCAGGGATAGTACAGTACACAATGTAAGGGTAAACTCTTCCACATGAATCAACTAATTGAGACAATGTCCCAAAGCTGAATTTTGTGGAGGCACTTCCTCAAGTGAGGCTTCCTCTTCTCCAATGACTGTTATGTCAAGTTGACACAAAACCAGCCAGCCAGCTGGCAATATTCATAAAACACCATATCAGTTTCAAAGAGATAAATGTTCCAAAGTTGCTGAGGAAATCCCTAGCTAGGAAGACCTTTACTGTGTCAAGTTGGGAAAGAGAAAAACAGACTAGTCTTTGTGAACAGTGTCTAGCAAATTGAAAGCTTTTAAACTATACCATATTGCTCATGCTTTTTTTTTTTGGGGGGGGGGGGGGATAGATCAGCAGCTAAAAGCACCTGGATACACTTCCAAAGAAACAAAGTTCAGAAGCATTCACATGGAGGCTCATGATGTACATGAGTACAGACATACATGCAGACAAAATACTAATAATAATTATCATTATCATCCCATAGTAACTGTTCAAAAATTTTTTAAATAAATTTGTAAAAATTACAAAAAAATATATTGGGACAGATGTTGTGACTATGACATAGAGTGACAAATGCCCAGAATGGTCCTAGAATATCTTATCATACACAAGCAGCAAAAGAAAAAAATTACTAGAATTACTTCTATCTGCTAAGGTCATGGCAAAAAAAGCTTGGGCACTAACTCCGTGCGATTATATCTAGATCCAAGCAACAAATGCAAATGAAATGACACAGAAAGCTGGGCGTGGTGGCACACACCTGTAATCCCAGCACTTGGGAGGCAGAGGCAGGCGGATTTCTAAGTTCGAGGCCAGCGTGGTCTACAGAGTGAGTTCCAGGACAGCCAGGACTACACAGAGAAACCCTGTCTCGGAAAAAAAAAAAAAAAGAAAAGAAAAGGAAAAAGAAATGACACAGAAAATGACTATCAATAGCTATTACTACCACAAAGAAAAAACCCCACACAAGACATTTCACTATAAAAGAACACTAATTCTTTTTTTTTTTTTTTTTTTTGATTTATTTTGAGACAGGGTTTCTCTGTGTAGCTCTCGCTGTCCTGGAACTCACTCAGTAGACCAGGCTGGCCTCGAACTCAAATATCCGCCTGCCTCCGCCTCCCAAGTGCTGGGATTAAAGGCGTGCGCCACCACCGCCTGGCCAAAAGAACACTAATTCTTGCCAAAGGAATGTATCTAAAGCCAGATCTCATGGTTCATAACTATAATCTCAGCATTCAGAATGCTAGTGCAGAAGAATCAGAACCTGAATTATATAGTAAGGATTAGGCCATCCTGAGCACATAGTAAAAACCATTTCAAGATTTAAAAAAAAAAGGGGGGGTGCAGGAAAGTCTGAGAAGCGGTTAAGAGCATTTGACCCAAGTTCAATTCTCAACCACCTATAATCCCAATTCCAGGGGATCTGATACTGTCTTCTGGCCTCCAAGAACACTATACTTACATATGGTATACATACATACATACATACATACATACATACAAGCTATGGTATGCTTAGACAGGAGCCTGGCATGGCTGTCCTATGAAAGGTCCTACCAGCAGCTGATATACCCAACTATTGGACTGAAGTCAGGGACCTCCAAGGTTGAGTTAGGGGAAGGATTGAAGAAGCTAAAGGGGAAAGCAACCCCATAGGAAGACCAGCAGTCACAACTTACCCAGACCCAGGGAGCTCCCAGAGACTGAGCCGCTAACCAGGAACATACACAGGCCAGTTTGAGGCCCCAGCACAAATAAATATAGCAGAGGTCTGCCTGGTCAGGCCTCAGTGGGGGAAGCTATACTTAATCCTCAAGAGCCCCAGGGAAGGGGGAGGTCTGGTAGGGCATGGAGGGAAGCACCCTCTTAGAGGTAAGGGGAGGAGGAATGGGATGAGGAACTGTGGGAGGAGGACTGAGAGGGAGGACAACTGGAATGTAAATAAATAAAATAGTAAAAAAAAAACTATCCTTGCATTTGTGGCCTATATTACCAGTAAAACTGAAGGAATTTACTGCAACAAAAAAATCTCAGCAGGGCGTTGGTGGCACATGCCTTTAGTCCCAGCACTAGGGAGGCAGAGGCGGTTGGATCTATGAGTTAAGACTAGCATGGTCTAGCTGGGCGGTGGTGGCACACGCCTTTAATCCCAGCACTTGGGAGGCAGAGGCAGGTGGATTTCTGAGTTCAAGGTCAGCCTGGTCTACAAAGTGAGTTCCAGGATAGCCAGGAGAAACCCTGTCTTGAAAAAACAAAACAAAAAAAAAAAACAAAAAAACAAAAAAAAGACTAGCATGGTCTACACAGCAAGTCCCAGAAAAGCCAGGGCTACTCAGACAAACCCTATCTCAGAAAAACAAAACAAAAAACTGTAAAAACATCGTTAAAAGTTTATTTTAGATTTACTTATTTTATATCTATGTTAGACCTGCATGTATATCTGTGCACCATATGTGTGCACATCTGAGCCTTGGAGGTCAGAAGAGCCAAAGGATCCCTTCAAATTGGAGGTACAGGCCGGGCAGTGGTGGCACACGCCTGTAATCCCAGCACTTGGGAGGCAGAGGCAGGCGGATTTCTGAGTTCGAGGCCAGCCTGGTCTACAGAGTGAGTTCCAGGACAGCCAGGGCTATACAGAGAAACCCTGTCTCGAATAAAAAACAAAACAAAACAAAACAAAACAAAACAAAACAAAACAAGTTGGAGGTATAGATGGCTGTGAGCTGTCACATGGGGTGCTGGGAATCAAATCTCTGTCGTCTGTAAGAGCAACAGTGCTCGTAATTGCTGATCCATCTCTCCAGCCACTAAAATTCTTCTAAACATATTTATCTCCCAATAAAGCAGAAATAAATTTAGTGATGTTAGAGTTTACACGTTCATATTTAACAGTTTTTCACAAAAAGATTAATAAATGGCATAAACTTCTAATTTCCTTACTCCTTTACTAAGTAAACTAACATACTTCAAAACACTAAAAAAAAGTTGAAAATTGAGTTGAATCTGTTAATAAGAAAAACTTACCGGGTAAACTTTTAACCTCCAGCAGAGCCCTGAGACCTGAAGAGGCGGGCTGTAAACAGGATCTGCTCTCTGCCTCAAAGTGCTACAGAAAAAGAAAACCAACCAAATTCCAACATCAAAACTATTATGAAATGGCAACAAGCAAAACCAAAACCAACTCCACACTGTATGTTAATATTTAAGACTGAACAACAGAAAGTTACTGAACATGTCAAACTTTCACTAAATAAGCTGATATATTATGAATTAATGATACTGAAACATTCAGCAGTTATCTCTTAAGTCTCAATTAATACACAACAAGAACTCAGTTAACTATGCCATTTAAGGAAAATCAGAGTACAACTAGGTAGCCCAAATTTAATTCTGGCTCAGAAAGCATTCTTTATTATTTCAAAGACAAAAATACAGTAAAGAGAATGTTGGATGCTCTGGAACTAGAGATACAGAGTTACTTCATGGTACAGCATGTGTTTAGTCCTAGCATGTGTGTAGATCTAGACTCAATATTAAGCACCAAAAATGATTAAACAAAACTGACCACTCCTATATAGCATATTTCTTAATGGAAAAATAAGAATGCACAACAGCCGGGCGTGGTGGCACACACCTGTAATCCCAGCACTCTGGGAGGCAGAGGCAGGCAGATTTCTGAGTTCGAGGTCAGCCTGGTCTACAGAGTGAGTTCCAGGACAGCCCGGGCTATACAGAGAAACCCTGTCTCGAAAAAACAAAATCAAAACAAAAACAACAACAACAACAAAAAAGAATGTACAACAATCCTTAAAATTTCCAGGGAAAACTCAGCAAGGCTTTTAGCTACAAAATTAAAATAGGCTGAGGAGGAGCTCAGGTGGAAAGTTCCTCCCCAAGCACAAGGACCTCCACCAGTTCTTGGAGCCTCAGTAAAAACAGTGAGACGTGCTTGTACTCGCAGTCCCAAAACAGAGAGCTGGAGCCACATGCACCCTAGGCCTACTTGGGAACATTCCACAACACTAAAAGATGTCACCACACACACACACAAACAGGACTGGAGAAATAGTTCAGCAGTTAAGAGCATTTAATTTTCCTTCAGAGGATCTGAGTTCAGTTTCCATTACCTACAGTGAGTATTTATGACTACCTGTTACTCCAGCTCCAATGAATCTGTAATCCTCTTCTGGACACCTGCACTCACATACATATGCAGTCACACACATACATATACAGACACACACATAATTTGAAATAAAAATTAAAGAGGTGGACAGCACCTAAGGTTGTCTTCTAGCCTCCACATATAAAGACATACAAGTATAAATTAAACCTAAAATGCACGTGCACACACCCCACCACCCCACCCCACCCTACACACACACCACCATAAGGAGAAATGAATGGGGCAGTATGGCTTTCTACTTATCTGCACCTACTCCTATTTCTTTCCCAAAGGTCTTATAGTCTTAGTTCCCTTTTCTGTCCTGCACTTGAAAAACAGTCTCTTAAAATCTTCATGACTTAATATACTTACTTCTAGACCAATATGGTGGTACATTTCTTTAAATCCCAACCTTTTCTACAGAACAAGTTCCAAGGCTAGCTGACTATATAGTGAGACGCTATCTTGGACAGATAGATCAATCAATGGATCTATGGATTGATGGATGGATGGATGGATGGATGGATGGACGGACGATAGAGGATAGGTGGATGGATGGATGGATAGATAGATAGATAGATAGATAGATAATTGAATTACCAAAGTTTCTAATCTTGGATAAAATTATTAAGGCAAAAAAAAAATGCTTTGTAGCTTAACATAAGAACCTACATGTTTCTTATAATAATGGCCTCTTAGGCACAATTTTCCACTTTTAGCATAAAAAAAAGAGACAACCAGTAGCCTTCTTTCCACAATTTTAATTTCCTGGATACAAAAGGAAATTTGTGTGCTAAATTTTTAAAAATATTCCCTTTGGAACTGAAGAGACAGCTCAGCAGTTAGGTGCACTAGCTGCTCTGTCAGAGATCTCAAGTTCAGTTCCCTGCACCGAAGCTCACGACTACCTGTAACTCTAATTCCTGGGAATCTAAAACCCCTTCTGGCCTCCATGGGCATGAGGCCATGGTGTATATACATGGTGTATATACATATATGCAGGCAAAATACCCATACATATCAAATAAAAGAAAATAAAATACATAAAAATGTAAAATATATTTATTAAGCTGGGCAGTAGTGACATATTCCTTTGATCCCAGCACTCAGAAGGCAGAGGTAGGTGCATCTCTTGAGGTTGAGACCAGCCTGATCTACAAAGGGTACCCTGGGTGTAGAGTACTAACTAGTTCCAGGACAGCTAGGGCTAGAAAAACCCTACTTGAAAAACAAAACAAAAGGTTCCTTTTCCCAAACTAAAGAGACAGTCAAGCCAGGCATGGTGGCACACGCCTGTAATCCCAGCACTTGGGAGGCAGAGGCAGCCGAATTTCTGAGTTCGAGGCCAGCTTGGTCTACAGAGTGGGTTCCAGGACAGCCAGGACCACACAGAGAAACCCTGTCTCGAAAAACCAAAAAAAAAAAAAAAAAAAAGAGAGAGAGAGAGAGAGGAGAGAGAGACAGTCACCCCTGACAATACAAGTTGAACACTACTAATCCATAAATCTGAAATCCAAATGTTCTAAGTTCTGAAACTTAAGATCCAACAAAGAAGCCATCAAGTAGAAGATACATACCCAACTTCATGCCACACAGTATGGTCAAAGCACAGTCACTGAAGATACTGTATAGAATTACCTTTAGGTTAATGTTATAAAGTTCACATGAAACAAAAATATATTTTGCTTTAGACTAGACTTTATATAACCAAGATATTTTATTATCTGTGTGGTTTTTGTTTTGTTTTTTTAACATAGGGTTTCTCTGTGTAGTCTGGCTGTTCTGGAGTTCTCTAGACCAGGCTACCCTCAAACTTGGGGATTTGCCTCCCTCTGTCTCTGGAGTACAGGTACTATAGGTGTGTACCATGATACACAACACTATGTGCAAATATTTTGAACTTTGAAATCCAATATTTCTGCCCTGTGACATAAGAAATGAAGTCGAGCACGCGCACTCCAGACCAGCTGTTTCCAAGAAGGAACGTTAGTTAAAGACTTCATCAGCTCACTCTTCCACACAATGAACGCATCTTGGCTTTTGCACACAACACAAGAAAAGCACAGAGTTCTCAAAATCTCTTACCTGAAGTTCTCTAAAACAAAAGTAGCTGAATCATAAGATGGTACCAATTCACTAAAAAGAAACAAAAGAAGAAAAAATTTATTATCTTAATTGACAATTTTCAATTAATTAAAAAACAAATTCCTCGATATTATCTTGAAAACTCGGCAGCTGTAGTACCTATAAAATATTTCCAATCTTTATTAAGCACATCATTAAATATCAGTTCATAAAATGATCAAGTTTATAATTAGAATGGAAATACAACAACTATTTCAAGGTTATTTACTAGGAATCACTCCCTTATATGCTTTAGTTATTTTGTACAGTTAGTTGCTGGGGCCCTCAAGCATGCTGGGTAAGCACAGTAACACTAAGCTACAGCCCCAGCTCTCCTATACTTTTGTAGAATTAGAATATATAATTGAAGGGACAACTAGGATAGGTTTGCACAGTGACACTTTCTTGGCAAGGTAAGATGACATCAAATAGCCTAAATTCCATATAATCTTCTCCAAAGAGACCTAATCTATATGCATAGGACGAGCTAACGGGTAATAATATATCCTGCTGCCAACTACCTTTCTATCATGCAGATAATTTGTGGCATTGTCAGTAAAACATCATTTAATACAAAGCCATACTGTATGCAGTATTATACTATGTTGTCAAAATTGTGATTATAAATTGAATAAAACAAAATAAGACTATATCTATAGTAATGTGTAGTTTGCCATGTGAATGTTAATAAGTAAAAATAAAAAAAATTTTAAGTTTTATCTAAATCAGATTATATGGTGATCATGCATGCAGCTCACAAAAAAAAAAAAAAAATCAGAATTCAAGTCTAGCCTCAGTTACATAGCAAGTAGGAGGCCAGTCTAGGCTATGTAAAGCCCTGTCTCAAAAATAATAAAAGAACAAAGTTATCTAAAAAAAAAAAAAAAAAAAATCACATATCCTCCAAAAAAGGAAGATGTACTTTGCTCTACAGTTGTTATGCACACAGTTCCTGTCCAAATTGAGCATGTCAAGCACGCCTATCTGTCTAATCCCCAGTCAGCTTCGGCATTTTTGATGAGATTCACATCCCACACTTCTGCTTCTTTGTGCCTCATGAATCCTGACTACGTCATGAGAAGTCAAATACCCAGAGGCCTGTCCAATGTTTCCCAGGACCGATGCAGTCAGTACATGGAAAGCTTTTTAAGAGGCCATAAACGTAATGAGAACTCTAAGTAGATTTTCTTAAAATAGACTTCAAATATCAACCAAAAGTAACATGTTCTTAGCTATCATCCTAGGTAATATATAATCATTGGTCAGTTTACCCACCAATTCACTATATCCTTTAAAACTCAACCAATCCTCCTGCGGTTAATCTATATGCTCGTCTGTTTTTTGTTTGTTTGTTTGTCTTTCTGGGTTTTTTGTTTTGTTTTTGTTTTCTGGCAAGAGTGTTTTGGGGTCTTCTCATTTTGTTTTTTGGGTTTTTTTTTTTTTTTTTTTTTGGTTTTTTTTTTTTGGTTTTTTCGAGACAGGGTTTCTCTGTGTAGCCCTGGCTGTCCTGGAACTCACTCTGTAGACCAGTCTGGCCTCGAACTCAGAAATCCGCCTGCCTCTGCCTCCCAAGTACTAGGATTACAGGCGTGCGCCACCACGCCCGGCTTGTTTTTTGTTTTTTATTATGTGTTTATTCTAGTGAAATGTGTTGTTTTTGCTATAAGCCAGATTCAGAGCAGAGAAACTCTGTCTATCCCAGGATATTGTGCTATCTCTACATGTCCTATTGGTTTCTATTGCTGTGATAAACACCATGACCAAAAGCAATCTGGGGAAGAAAGGGCTTATTTCAGCTTGCAATTATAGTCCATCTCTGTGTGAAGTCAAGGAAGAAACTCAGGGCAGGGGCCTGAAAGGCAGGAACTCAAGCACAGGCATGCAGGAGTGCTTACAGGCTTGCTCCTGACAGTCCACTCAGCCTGCATTCCTATACTACCCAGGACCACCTGCCCAGGGGTAACACTACCCAGTAGCCTGAGCCCTCTCACATCAATCCTTAACCAAGAAAATGTCATAAAGTTTTTCCTAGGGGTCAAGGAGACAGGGGAATTTTCTTAAGTTTCCACTTCCCACATATGGTTTGGGTCATGTTGACAAAAGCCCTCTAGTACTCTGCATGTGTATTTCTTACAAAAACGTCCATCCACAGTAACAGATTAGTGCTGTGGAATGTCAATAAAGACAGTGTGGTGGAGTACACAGCACAGACAGCCTCCATCTCGTGCCCTCTCAGCGCGGCTTCAGCTTTCCTCAGTTCCCTGATCTTTCCTCCTGACATTACTCTAATCTTTACTAGTTTAGTCATGTCATGGTAGTGGCAACTGTCTGTCTTCACAGAAAATGGGAAAGTAGCCTTAAGCCATCTGAAAATCTTTAAGTCACAGATAGTTAAATATTTAGATCACCCAGTTAATCAGAACATCACAAACAACGGGAAGAGACCCACTGTATGGGCTACATAAAATCTAGTTTCCCTTCCCAACTTAACCATTTCTCCAGGTACTTGAAACTATAGACTGACAGTTAATCTTTATGCTATTGAGAAGAATCTGAAGAACTGAGAGGGGGAATAAAGATTGCAAACTTTTTCTATTAACTACTTCTACCTACTTTGTTAAAAATTGGAGATATGACATCAACTTCAAAACATTTGAGTATTATAACTACCTCTAAGTTTTGATTTAGAAGATAGACATTTAAAAGGTAAACAAAAAATGAATAGGGCCTTTAAGAGGGCTCAGCAAGTAAAGGCACTTATTGCCAAACCTGACCGTCTTGGAATACAATTCCTTTTTTTTTTTTTTTTTTTTTTTTTGATTTGTTTTTTTTCAAGACAGGGTTTCTATGTATAGCCCTGGCTGTCCTGGAACGCACTCTGTGGACCAGGCTGGCCTCGAACTCAGAAATCCACCTGCCTCTGCCTCTCAGAGTGCTGGGATCACAGGCGTGCGCCACCACCGCCCAGCGGAATTCAATTCCTTACACACAAATGGTGAAGAGAGAACAGACTTCTTAAGCTACCTACCCTCGGGCCCCCAGAGGCACCACAGCATTCAGAAACCACTTCTCACACAAGAAAGAGTAGTTCTTTGGGCTTGGAGAGATGGCTCAGCAGTTAAGAGCATGGACTGCTCAAGTCCTAGCAACCACATGGTGGCTCACAACCATGTGTAATAGGATCTGATGTCCTATGCCTTCTTCTGGTGTGTCTGAAGACAGCAACAGTGTACTCATATACATAAAATAAATAAATAAATCTTTTTTTCTTTGACTGATGGACTTAGTAAGAATAGCTGTTTTGTATAGAAAATGAAATGCTAATTAAAGAAAAATATTTCTAATTTCCTATCATTTTCCCTTTACAACGAAAACATGAGCCATCACATTCTTAGTGTTGTGTTCTCTCTTTCCACCAACTAGGTTCTGAAACATCAAACCCAATCAACATAGTGCAAGAGCCTATAATAACCCAGTGAGCCAATTCCAAAGCCTACCAGTTTTTGAGACCAGATTTACATGCAAAACAGCTTACATTACTGTAAGTATTAATAGTACCTTTAAAAAAGATGATTAGCTAACACACCTATGATCCCAACACTTGACAGGAAAAAGCAAGAGGGAGCTCAAACCCATCCTCAATTATACGGTGAGTGTATTTAAGGCTAGCCTTCGCTACATGAGACTATTTCTTAAAACAAAATGAGTTAAAATAGTTTATTCAGTGTCTATTAGAGTCCCTTCCATTCTCCAGATTTTTTTCTCACATTTCCTTAATAAATCTATATTTGATCCACTTAATTAAAAAAAAGAAAGAAAAATAGTGTTTTCAAGTATCTACCCTGGTAAACTTAAAATGGACATGCAGTTTTAAATCTGATACCTGGTAAAGTCTGGTGGGACAGGTGTGGTAACAAAGGACGCCATGGGCTTGCGGTGAACTTGCTGGAACATCATTAGGATCTCTGAGCTCTTGGATATCAGCTCACTCTTACTGCAAGATCGCAACTGTGAAAGGAAAACAGTATCTCAACCAACAAAAAAATGTTCAAAAGCACTTCAAAATTTTTAATAAAAAAGGAGAGGTGTGGTAGTCTATACATTTAATCCCAGAACTCCGGAGGCAGAGGCAGGAGAATGTGAGGTTTATGCCACCCTGGTCTACACAGTCAGTTTCAGAAGTCTGCTATACATATCAAGTTCCAGGTCAATCAGGGCTACATAGTGAAAACTTATCTCAAAATAAATAGAAAAGACTTAATTAAGAAAACTTGGGGCCAGGTGTGGTGGTGCATGCCTTTGATATTATTGCTTGGAAAGTAGAAACAAGCAGATAGATCTCTGTGAATTTAAGGCTAGCCTGGTCTACATAGCCAGTTTCAGACCAGGCAACTAGTTCTGACTGAGAGGGAGAATCTTCCCAAGGGATGAGCCCTCTAAGTAGTTATGCAATGTGGTGCATACACAAGCAGGAATTCTCCCATACATATAAAATAAATTTTTAAAAATGTTTAAATTTGAAAGTGGATTTGAAAATTAAGAATCTTTGGAGAAGACAGGCGGTGGTGGCGCATGCCTGTAATCCCAGCACTTAGGAGGCAGAGGCAGGCGGATTTCTGAGTTTGAGGCCAGCCTGGTCTACAAAGTGAGTTCCAGGACAGCCAGGGCTACACAGAAAAACCCTGTCTTGGGGGAGAAAAAAAAAAAAGAAAGCCTAAGAATTTTTGGAGAACCAAGGTTGCATTTTAACAATATGATTGTTGACTTTATGTGATTTTAATCAACATTTCCCTCCTGTTTTAAGGTTAAGTAAACACACACACACACAAATATATTTTTACACTAATACATTTAAACTACTTTATCTACTAATGAGCAGATACTCAAATTCTATACCTTTAACAAGCATTTCTAATTCTTTTTTTTTTTTTTTGCTTTGAAATTTAGAAACAAATTTTATTTAAGATCTGAAATGTAATTCCTAAATTGTGGCTACACAATAATACATTGCCTCTATCATGTTAGAATGTGCATTAGACTCAAATACAAAATCCAGGAAACAAATCACCATCCTTCAACAATTTGAGCAAAGATAGAATGAATGCCTAAAGAACAACAAAGATGGACTTGCAGAGGACAGGCTGTTTACGGACGTTGAACACCATTAAAACACACACACACACACACACACACACACACACACACACAAATGCATGGGTTTCCAGGTATATATTAAGTTGAACCTTTGGCACTAGGAACCAGGGCATCTCATCACGTAGCATTAACACATATCAGAAAACTGTGTGTCAAAGAGAAAGAACCACCAGCATTCAAGCATTGTCATCAACTAGGCAATAAAATGGTCTACTGAATTTCTTCATTGTCTAATTACTGCATATGCTGATAGCAACTTTGAAATGAGGAAAGGAACTGGGCACTCCTTTTATTTTCTGTCTACAACAGAACAGGAAAACAAACTGAAACATAAGCCCTGTTTTACACTGACAGTTTTAAAGAACATCAATTATACCATGAAAGGACTAAACAGAAGTGTTTACAGACACCAGACAATAGTGAGTGGTCAGTAGACCTTCACAGGGCTTTACAATGATGGTCAGAAGCCACTTTGTAATCACTGGCAGTAAACAGAGAGTCAGAATTCTTCGCCAGATACTTAGGGGAATCAAGCAGATAGCCCAGCAATAGTGCCAGGTTTTTCTCATCAAGGGCTGTGTAGGCCAACATTGCCCCAATTCTTACAAATAATCTCAGTAGGTGTGGCGCCCTATAGATCAGCACATTGGCACATCAGGGTGAGCCAGCAGAATCTCAACATACTGAGGCCTATCAAACTTGTAGCGCAGCAGAGTGCCCAACATCCCATTGAAATACTCTTTTAACCCTCCCACAACTTCATTAACTGCATACTCCTTATTATCAACATTTCCCTGTGACTTCTTGCAACTGGCATATTCCTCAAGAATAGCATCAACATTCTTTTTAGCAGGGGGCTGGAACAACTGCTTCTGCCTAGTAACCAAATCCCAGTCCTCCACCAGCCAGGAGAAGATCTTCAGGGATCTTCTCCTTCACCTCCATCCTTCTCTTGAATGCCTCCTCACGCTCCACAGTAGGGTCGGCCTATGCCCTTTTCTTCCCAGGGGCCTGGGGGACTTCACTGGTACTGTCAGAGTCTCCATTGCCAGGAGTCTTCTGCCTGTTCTTCCTTGTCTTCCACACAGAACCAGAAGAGGGGTTCTCAGCAGCGCGACCTCCCCATCTTCCTGGCAGGGCTGGATCAAGATTCTTTGGCTGCGAACCAGCTGACTTCTTTCCTGAGGCAGCTCCTCTCATCTTCTGGGCATATTGCTTTGAGTTGGTATCTTAAAGATGTCTTCTTCAGCCAGGCGGTGGTGGTGCACACCTGTAATCCCAGCACTCTGGGAGGCAGAGGCAGGCGGATTTCTGAGTTCGAGGCCAGCCTGGTCTACAGAGTGAGTTCCAGGACAGCCAGGGCTACACAGAGAAAACCTGTCTCGAAAAAAACACCCCCCCCCCAAACCTCCATCAAAAAAACAAACAAACAACATGAGGCAGCTCGGGAAAAATACATCTTATTATGGGCTGAGTTGTATCTTTCATCATCTACAAGTAGAAATGATACAGGTACTTAACTTATTTGAAAGTGAGTTAATTAAACAAAAATGAAGCAAACAGGGATTTCAGCATACAAACCTCCCTGTGAGGAGGACAAGTAAAAAGGTAATTCTATTCATAGGCAAAGCAAGAGACCTCAAGGAAAAATGAAACCTGCTAGCACTTTGGCCTTGAACTTCCAGCATCTAGAACTATGACAAGATTAATTTGTTGTTGTTCAAGGATCCCATTCAGTGGAATTCTGTCAAGGCATCTCAAACAAATACAACTATAAAATTCTCTTATGGATGATATTCAAACTATGTGAAGGGCCAGACTGTCACCAACCTATAGAGCTACTGGAAGTAGCAGACCACTTAAAAGGCAAATCCCAATGAACTAAAGTCAGATTGTTTTGAAAGGTATGTTGGGATCCTGGGCAACTTTCTTCATTCCCAAATGCTACAAGTTAAATAGTTTTTTTGCACTATGATATACATACTGCCTTACCATAGCCCCGCAAAGCAGCAAGGCCACTGTACCATGTGTTTTCAAAATAAAATCTCAAACATTCAATTTACCAAATGAAGATTCAGGAGCTAGACACTGTGGTGAAAGCCTGCTAGTTCAGAGAGACAGAGAAAGCACCCAGATGACCTTCCTACTCCACTGATGTCCCCAAAGGGAAAAGTTCCTGCTCCTTCTCCACATTGTCTTAAGTACCCTTCAACTCAAAGAAGCTCCTTCCTCTTCCCTGGGTTTTCTTATGCTCACTCCCTGCCCACAGACTGGTTGTTCCGCCTCTGGACCTAGGGTTGACATTATTCAGCTCTTATTTACAGAAAGATCTTGGGTTAAAGGTGTGCTGAGGCTGAGCCACACCACAACTACTTGTTTACAATAAATAAAAAACTCTTGAGTTAAAAGTTATTTGCAAAGGCTGAGCCACACCAGAACAAGAAATAGGCTTTCCCAGTTCACAACTTCAGGGTTCACAAAGTGATCAAATAACCTGCAATACCATGAACCAAACTCTCTGAAACAGTATAAAAATAAGCATTCCTCAAGTAGGTTGCCACAGAAATGGAAAGTTAACATAATCCATTTCAATTGGGTTTACATCTTTTGAGTAATTATTGCTTATAGCACATAAGAATAGAGCTATCAAGACATGTGTAGTCTTGGTTTTACCAATGATGCCAAATGATAGGGCTACTACATAATAAACATTCTGGCACCTGATGAAAAGGCAAAAAACAACAACAACAAAGCCAAAAAAAAAAAGCCACTAACCAGCCAACCAACCAAAACCCACATCAATCTCACTCACAAATCCTCGGGCCACAGGGCCTTCCAAACATGCTACACAGGTGTTCACCACAGTCTCATGCTGAGTGCAAACTGCCTTTCATTTCAGTAGTTTCAGAGGAACACCTTGGAGGGAAAAGCACAATTTATTCATTTCACTATTAATGGCTCCTTGTAGACATCATTCTGTTTTTCTAGAACTGAAATTGCTAGCTAAAGCATACTGCCAAGCCTGATATTAACAAACTGCTCTAAAAACTGATTCATGAGATATGCCAAAACAAAGTTCTCTTTAGTACATCTTTTGCCAATATTTAGAACTGTCTATAATTGTTTATAAACTTAATAAGTATATCACACCATTTTTATGGTTTTTCTGTCTGTTAAAAAATCAGTGAAAGTTCACATTACTGGCTACCTAGGCACCCACTTTGTCTATCTGCTCACTGTTCTCTGCTTGCTTTTTAATTCTCTGTACATATGGAAACCAAAAAACAACCTTCAGTGTCATTACTCAGATAACAGCTACTGTTTTTTTGTGTCCCCTACTCCCACCTCCCCAAAACAGTTTCTCACTGGTCTGGGACCTGTCCAGTGTGCAAGGCTGGCCAGCTTGCCCCAAGGAGCCTCCTGGCTTCTCTGCACAACCCTAGTATTTACAAAGTTCACCACTGCGCCCAGCTCCTTTCTTTTTTTTTTCTTTTTTTAAAGACAGGGTCTCACCATGCAGCCTCAGCTGGCCTTGAACTCTTTATATAAACCAGACTGGCCTGAAACTCACAGAGATCCACATTCCTCTGCCTTCCCAAGTGCTGGGATTAAAGTTGTAGGCCGCTATACCCCAACTTCATACTATGGTGTTTTTAACATCTTAAAATACTCCTGGCTGGGGAATACTCTTCCACTTTCTTGCCAGCAGAAATGTTCAAGTGGGAGCATATCTTTGATATACATACTATACAGGAGAAAATATTCCCCTGCCTTAACCATCCCAGTTGCTAAGGCACAGGCCATTTGGGACAATTCTATAGTTTAAATGTTCTTAACTTTGTTACTACTATGTGCATGCATGTTTCTGTCAATGTGAGAGCATGCTGTGCCATGGCATGCATCTGGAAGTTAAAGGATAACTCTGTGGAGTTTGTTCTCTTTCTTCCTACTTTTTTACATAGGTTCCAAGGATCAAACCCACGTAGCATACCAAACAATCATAACAAGTGTTTATACCTGCTCAGCCACCTTACAAACTCCTGATCTTTTGGAATCCACTAAAATACTTTAAATCATCCAACTAAAACATCAAACCTAACTACTTGCACTATCCGTTCCTACACATGAGAAGCCAAACAAAAGTCTGTCCTTTTCCTTCTTTCAACCTTACTGACAATGGCCTTTCCCAGTATGCTGGGCATGGTGAACTTGTTAGCCTAGCAATGAATAGGCAGAGATAGGAGGTCTCTGAACTCACTGGCCAACAAGTCTAATCTAGCGGCTAAGCTCCAAGCTGAGGAAACAGGAATTCAAAGGAAGGATGGTATTCCTGAATATGACATTTGAAATTCTACTCTGGCCTCACATGCATTGAACATAGGGGCTGCAGAAATGGCACAGACATTAAGAACATCAGCTGCTCTGCCAGAGGACCAGGCTTCAATTTTCCCAGCACATGTTGACTAATAGCTGTCTGTAACTACAGTTCTAGGAGATCTGACTCCCTCATCTGGTTCCTGTGGACACTGCATGTTCATAGTACAGACATACATTCAGGCAAAATATAAATACACATAAAATAAAAATCATTTTTTAAATTTATGAGTGTGTATCATAGACCTAACTAAATGGAAATCCTAAAAGAATATTTATGAAGAAACATAAGAGACTATTTTAAATATGACACAAAATGAACAAACTCACAAATCAGACTTTGGCAAAATTTTAATAATTGTCTACATAAATCAAAAACAAAACAAATAAACAGCCAGGTAGTGGTAGTGCACACCTTTAATCCCAGTATTCGAGAGGCAGAGGTGGGCAGATCCCCATGAGTTCAAGGCCAGTCTGATCTACATAGCCAGTGCCAGGACAGCTAGAGCTATACGGAGAAACCCTATCTAGAAAAAATTAAAAAAAAAAAAAAAAAAAAAAAAAAAACACAGAAAAATACAAGAAAATCTTTACAAAGCATTTACCACATAAGGATTTAATAATTTTTTTAAAATATATAAAGATTCTGCAGGAAGCTGAGGCAGGAAGCCACTGATTTCAAGACAAGTTCAGGCACCTTAGACAGTCATTTAAAATGATGATGTCTAGGGGCTGGAGAGATGACTCAGCGGTGAAGACCAGTTGGTGAAGAGCACCGACTGCTCTTCTGAGTTCACATCCCAGCAACCACATGGTGGCTCACAATCATCCGTAACAAGATTAGATTCTGGAGTGTCTGAAGACAGCTACAGTATGCTTACATACAATAAATAAATAAATCTTTAAATAAGACTCTACTGCTGTTAGAAAACACATGAGCAAAAGCAATCTAAAGAGAGGTAAAGGTTTATTTCAGTTTACAATTCTCAGGTCACAGTCTGTTCCTGAAGGAGTCAGACTAGGAACTCAAGGCAGGAGCCTAGAAGCAGAAACCGATGCAGAGGCCACAGAGGAGCACTGCTTGGAAGCTTGCCCCCAGCTTGTGATCCTGCTTTCTTCTACCACACTACCCAGGAGCACCTGCCTAGCAGTGGCAAGTCTCTACTAAGCTGGGCCCTCTCACATCAATCATGTATTTAAAAAAAAATACCCTACAGACTTCCTACAACCAATCTGATGGAACTAAGATTCATTTTCCCAAATAACAAATACTACCTAGAACAAACAACAAAGAATTATAAAAACTAACTAAGAAAACCAAAGAAAACTCAATAAAAATAGAGGGAAAAGATTTGAAGAGAACTTCCACACATATGGATGGCAAGTAAATGGAAGAAAGGATTTTCAACAACATTAGACAGAGGCAAACAAAACATTATAGTCATAAACACTCTCAGGAAAACGGCTATGTGCCATGTGCTCCCAGCAGGCAGAGGAACTCAGACCATGCTGTTAGCAATGTAAAATGGGCAACTTGTTCAGAAGACTATCAGCAATTACTCAAAAATAAGGACTGCAAGAGGACTGATGGCTCAGCAGTCATCGGCATGTAGTGTTCTTGCAAAGGAGGTCAGTTCCCAACACTCACAATCACCTGCAGCTCCAGCTCAAGAGACCCAACTGTTTGGACCTCTGCATGAACCCACCCACAGACATGTATATACATAGAATTAAGAACAAAACAAAAAAATTTTAATTATTTTTATTTTATTTTAAAAAATCTTTTTTCAGACATCCATCACTTAGTCATCTGTATTAAGTGGACCTAACAGGAAGAGAAATATATATCCATGTAAAGATTTGGACAAGAATGTTCCTATTAGCTCTAGCTGTAACAGCCCCAAACAAACCTTTGTTGTTTACAATCAGCTCAAATGAATATAATCAGTTGAATGGAAAAGCAAATGTGATGTTTTATATAAAGTGATCGCTCTGCAATGAAAAGAAAAAAATTGTTGATGTATTCAGTACCATGAATGAAACCCAAAGTAATTTTGCTGAAAGAAGTTAAATATAAAATGAGTGTATAAGAGTACATTTTTATATAACTATAGAAAATAACAATTTATGACAGAAACCAAACTGGGGGCTACACGAAGAAGAGTAGGAGAACAAAATACAAAGATGTACAAAGGTAAATGTCCATGTTCACCAATGTGACAACAGTGATGGTTTCAAAATTCAAAACTATACACATTTGTCAGATGCATCAATCACATACTTTCCACACAGGTATTATGGCTAACATCAGTTGTTTAAAAAAAAAAAAAAAGAAAGAAAAAAAAGAATATCATATATCCTCAGACATACTCAGCGTACTACAATGTGGATAAAATGGCCCTATGAATCCAGGGATGAAACTCTCTGAACTGCTGTACTGGGTATGGTACTAGCAATCGGGAGGCGGAGTCAAGGGGATCTTGAAAGGGAAGCTACCCTGGGCTATATAGCAAGTCCCAGGATAGTTTGGGCTAAATATGTGTCAAGATGCTGTCTCAGACTCCCTCTTCTGGAGTGTCTAAAGACAGCTACAGTGTACTTAGATATAATAAATAAATAAAGTTTAAAAAAACAAAAAAACAAAAAACAAGCCGGGCATGGTGGCGCATGCCTGTAATCCCAGCACTTGGGAGGCAGAGGCAGGCGGATTTCTGAGTTCGAGGCCAGCCTGGTCTACAGAGTGAGTTCCAGGACATCAAGGACCACACAGAGAAACCCTGTCTCGAAAAACCAAAAAAAAAAAAAAAAAAAAAAAAAAAAAGATGCTGTTTCAGACAAACAAGAAGCGTCCTGGGAAGAAAATATGAGTATTAAATAAATATGCATGTACTAAACCTTACAAGTCAACTGCCAATCGAGTGAAAAGATAAAAGTCTTGTCAGACATGCAATGGAAGTTAACCCTGATTAGCTATCCTGGCAAGTTACTGAATTGGAAAACATAGCACATGAATAACCCAAGGGTTTTAGCAATAATGGAAACCAGGAAATAAAGACTCAACACAAGAAAATCTCCAAAAAGGAAAACAATTTTGCTAGACAGTGGTGGTGAATTACGTTAATCCTAGCGCTTGTGAGGCAGAGGCAGGTGGATCTCTGTGAGTTTGAGGCCTCAGAGGCCTCACAGCTGGGTCTACATAGCAAGTTCCAGGAGAGCCAGGGCTGTTACACAGAGAAACCCTGTCTTAAAATACCAAAAAAAAAAAAAAAAAAAAAAAAAAGGAAGGAAGGAAGGAAGGAAGGAAGGAAGGAAGGAAGGAAGGAAGGAAGGAAGGAAAAGAGAGCCAGAAAATACCCTTAGTCGGTAGCTACATATTGGGCAGCAGCTCTCAGGCAAGCAGGTTCATGGGTCCCAAGGAACAGGGCCAGAGAAGCAGACATGGGGAGGGAGACCAGAGAAGAGGGAGAAGAGAGAAAGAGCAAGCACAAAGGTAGAGAAAAAAAATGCAGGGGGAGGGGAGATACAGAAAAGAGAGGGACCAAAATGTCGGGATTATATAGGGAGGACCTTCTGAGGGAGGAGAAGGCCAGCTGTAGGTTGGAAAGGTCAGGGTAGAGGGTGAGATATGCCAGCCATACCTTGTAACAGCTAGGAACTAAGAGTTGCTGAAAGAACCTGGAGGCCAGGTCTACCCTGGTATTTATATATGCACCTCAGCCTCTGTCCCTGGTCTGAAACCCAATACTCTCTCTCATGCACCTACCTTTAAAACACAAGTATTCCAAAACGAGTAAATTCAAGACAAGTGAATGTACCAGATATTTATGAGATATGTTTTTTACTCTACTATGTTTATTAACAAACTCAAAATATTGATGAGGAAAGTTTTTACCAATTTGTTCAGTAGTATATCCCAAACATCTAAAATGGGGCTGGAGAATTGGTTCAGCAGTTAAAAGTGTGTACTGGTCTTGCAGAAGTCCTAAGTACAAACCTTAGCATCCACATTGGGTGGCTCACAACCACTTGTAAATATATCAGGGGATCTAACACCCTCTTCTGGCTTCCACAGGCACCTGTACTCACATGCACATACCAACACATATATACATAATTTAAAATAAAATAATTTTTAAAAATCTAAAACAATACCTATTATCTGAAACTCAACAGGTATTTATTTCCTTAATGCTAAACTTTAAGAGAAAAATCAGTATATTTAGGTAAATGACAATAACCACCTACCTAAAAACCACCAGTTAAATCTTATGGGGAAATTTCACCTTTTATAAATTTACAAATATCTATGAGTTATTCCCCCCTACAAAGTAAATTTAGACAGACAGGGGATATTTATTTTAATCTCAACATTCAGGCAGAGCTCAGAGTTTGAGGCCAGCCTGTGTACACATAAAGTTCAAAGTCTTTTTTTTTTTTTTTTTTTTTTTGGTTTTTCGAGACAGGGTTTCTCTTGTGTAGTCTTGGCTGTCCTGGAACTCACTTTGTAGACCAGGCTGGCCTCGAACTCAGAAATCCGCCTGCCTCTGCCTCCCAAGTGCTGGGATTACAGGCGTGCGCCACCACCGCCCGGCTAAGTTCAAAGTCTTAAAGAGGGCATCAGATCCCATCACAGATGGTTGTGAGCAACCATGTGGTTGCTGGGAATTGAACTCAGGACCTCTGAAAGAGCAGTCAGTGCTCTTAACTGCTGAGCCATCTCTCCAGCTCCTAGAAAACTTAAAAATTAACTAATACCAACTCTATAATCTCCACTAAAGCACACAGATCTCCTGATGCCATAGTTTCTATCCCTTCTTCTCCCAACACCGGAGCAGAAAGGTGAGGGAAAACATTTTTAAGATATAGTACAGTGTCTTACCTGTGTGTATTGGATACTTTTTGAATGCTGTAATAAAGTGCCATGACCAAGGAAACCTATAAAAGGGAGGTTTCCTCTGGGTTTACAGTATCAGAGGGGAAAGAGTCATTCACCAACATGACAAGGAAGCTGTGGCAACTACAGCTGAGGGGTGAGGGCTGAGATTTCTATCCACAAACAGGAAGTAGTAAGAGCAAACAGGGGTGGGAGGAAGAGTAGATAGTAGGAAGTTTTCAAACCTCAAAGCCCGCCACAAGTCATATACTCACCCAACAAGGCCACACTTCCCAAGCCTCCCCAAACTTCACCACTAACTGTGGTCTAATTCAAATGCCTAAAAATATGAATCCCAGCACTTGGGAGGTAGAGACAGGCAGATATCTGAGTTCAAGGCCAGCCTGGTTTACACAGTGAGTTCCAGGACAGTCACAGCAACAAAGAAAAACCCTGTCTCGGGGAAAGAAAACAACAACAACAAAGACTATGAATCATCTCATTCAAACCTTCACGCCTTGAGATTGAAGGCCTCTGCAAACAAAGGCAGGAGTGTTCCAAGTTTAAGACCATCCTAAGCCACAGTATGAGATGCTACCTCAATAAATAGGAAGGAAGGGAAGGAGGAGGGAGATGAATGAAAAAAAGATAAATACATTAGCTTTTTAGATGAAGTATAGGTACTATGTGTCCTAGGATGGCCTGAAAAGCCTACGTAGCACAGGCTGGCCTCAAACTCATGGTACTTTTGTCTCAGCCTCACACAATTTACAGCTGTGCCATTCTGTATCGGGGAAACAGCTATTGGATACTGTTTAATATTTAATGCTCACTCAGCAGCACATAAACAAATGTATTTTATCACCTGATGTTCTACCTCCTGAAGTAAAGATTCCAACAGCTCTGTTTCTTGAGTAAGAGATGTCTTCTGACCTGTTAAAAAGGAGCAAAACAACATTCAGGTTCACTACTGGTTAAAGAACGAGATAACTTCCTATGAACACACTCTGTAAAAAGAACCACTGCAACTCAACAGAACTACATTAGTTATAACAGTGACATTCCTAGAGCTTTAGCAGCTGAATATACTTTCTAAAAGTAGCTTAGAAAATAGAACATTGAGCTGGGTGGCACACGCCTTTAATCCCAGCACTTGGGAGGCAGAGGCAGGCGGATTTCTGAGTTCGAGGCCAGCCTGGTCTACAGAGTGAGTTCCAGGACAGCCAGGACTACACAGAGAAACCCTGTCTCGAAAAACCAAAAAGAAAGAAAAGAAAGGAAGAAAGGAAGAAAGGAAAGAAAGAGAGAAAGAGAGAAAGAGAGAGAGAAAGAGAGAAAGAGAGAGAGAAAGAAAAAGGGGAAGGGGAAGGGGAAGGGGAAGGGGAAGGGGAAGGGGAGAAAGAAAGAAAGAAAGAAAGAAAGAAAGAAAGAAAAGAAAAAAAGAAACTGGAACATTGGAGGTAACCCTATTTTTAGGTGAAATTCAATTTAGGACTACAAAATTTGTCTAAAAAAATGTACAGGCTGGGGCTGGAGATTGATAAAATGCTTGCCTGTCATGCACAAAGCTCTAGGTTAGAGAAAAGAGCCAAGAATTCAAGGTCATCAGCTGTTGGTGCATGCTTATTATCCCAGAACTCAGGAGACAGAGGCAGGCAGGCTTAACTCTTGTCTGAAGCCAGTATGGTCACTGGGTCAAGTTCTAGAACATCAATGGTTACATTGACAAAGTATTTCAAAAAACAAACGACAACAACAAAAAGAATTCAAATTCATATATGGCTACTTTGCCAAATTGAAGTCAGTCTGAGCTATGTGAACCATTATCTAAAATGAATGAATGAATGAATGAATGAATGAAAAAGAAATATATAGTGACAATCTTAGGTTGAATCTGTAATATCCTAAAACAAATAAATAAAAATAAACATTATAGAGCCAGGTGTGGTGGCGCATGCCTGTAATCCCAGCACTTGGGAGGCAGAGGCAGGTGGATTTCTGAGTTCGAGGCCAGCCTGGTCTAAAAGTGAGTTCCAAAACAGCCAGGACTACACAGAGAAACCCTGTCTCGGAAAAAAATAAATAAATAAATAAAAATTTCATTCAGTTAATTATTCTGAAATTTCTTCTCAAAATTTAACTTTTGCTTAAAAGGGACACGGTGGAAAGATGGCTCAGTGAGAGATGGCTCAGCGGTTAAGAGCACTGACTACTCTTCCAGAGGTCCTGAGTTCAAATCCCAGCGACCACATGGTGGTTTACAACCATTGGCAATGTATGCCCTCTTCTGCTATCTGAAGCAGAACTTCAGTGTACCCATATACATAAATAAGTTTTTTTAAAAAAAATGCATTTGGTTACCCTTCAAAGTCATACTAACAGTGAAAAATACTTTAATTGGTTTATGTACTTTACTTTTTCTCTAACCAGCCAAGCATGGTGGTGCTTTTCATTCTAGCACTCAGGAGACTAAGGCAAGTAGGTCTCTATCCGAGTTTGCCGCCGGCCTTATCTAGACAGTGAATTCATGAACAGTCAGACCTACACACTGAAACCCTGTTTCAAAGAAAGAAAAAAGAAAAAGAGAGACACCAAGGGATAAATTTTAGATTTCTCTTATTGTGGAGGTGAGGATTCATGCCACAGCTTGTGCAAGGCAGTTAAAGGGCAATTGCGAAGGTTCTCTTCCTCCATCGCGTTGGCCCTGACCTGAGAGCAATAGGCTCAGGAGTAGACACCTTTCCTGGCTGACTGGCTGACACCAACAGGAGCCTTCTGTCTGTTTGTTTGTTTGTTTGTTTGTTGGTTGGTTGGTTGGTTGGTTGGTTTGGTTTGGTTTGGACCAGGCTAGCCTCAAACTCACAGAAATCCACCTGCCTCTGCCTCCTGAGTGCTGGGATTAAAGTGGGAACTTTTCTTAGTTGTAAAGGGAAAAAAAAAACTAACAACGAAGTTCACAAACCAGTTAAGATTTTCACGCTATAGCTGTGAAAAGGTTTTCTCTTTGATCATATTCCAACAGAAGTCAGACTTATGGTCAGATTATACAACATAGTTGCCTATAATCTTAAAATTCCTACCTACTATCATTCATTAATTTTACTCCTTAAAAACTGAACTCTAAGCAAGGTCAGGGTACATGGTATCCAACAGACCATGCACTCACCCATGAGAGTTATGAGTTTATTCTTCAGCTGTGTGTCTAATCGTGCAATCATCATCTCCACCGCATTCCTGATTTCCCGAACACGCTCGTCCTTTGCATTTCTTACGGCCTCTACATTCCTTTCCTAGAAGATAAACATGGAGGATAAATTTTAATTGAAGTCCTTTAAAACAGAAGCAAGAACATGATAATGCACTATTACTACTCTTAAATTCAGTTAATTGCCTCTTTAAAATTCATAACCAGGCCGCCGCCGCTCCCGAGGCCGCTGCTCCTGCCGCCGCCGTGCAGAGCCCGAGCCTGAGCCCGAGCCGCGGCCGAGAGGAGGGAGGAGGAGGAGGTGGAGGAGGCGCCGGGCCGCGGGATTGCCAATATTTAAACAGAGCACATCATGCGTGAGTACAAGCTAGTAGTCCTTGGCTCAGGAGGCGTGGGGAAGTCTGCTCTGACAGTTCAGTTTGTTCAGGGAATTTTTGTTGAAAAATATGACCCAACGATAGAAGATTCCTACAGAAAGCAAGTCGAAGTAGATTGCCAACAGTGTATGCTGGAAATCCTGGACACTGCAGGAACGGAGCAATTTACAGCAATGAGGGATTTGTATATGAAGAACGGCCAAGGATTTGCACTAGTTTATTCAATTACAGCTCAGTCTACGTTTAATGATTTACAAGACTTGAGAGAACAGATTTTACGGGTTAAAGACACAGAAGATGTTCCAATGATTTTGGTTGGCAATAAATGTGACCTGGAAGATGAGCGGGTAGTTGGCAAAGAACAAGGCCAGAATTTAGCAAGACAGTGGTGTAACTGTGCCTTTTAGAATCTCTGCAAAGTCAAAGATCAACGTTAATGAGATATTTTATGACCTGGTCAGACAGATAAATAGAAAAACACCAGTGGAAAAGAAGAAGCCTAAAAAGAAATCATGTTTGCTGCTCTAGACCAGAAGTCAGCAGCAGCTCTGAGCCAGATTACAGAATGAAGAACTGTTGCCCTAAATGGAAAGTGCCAACGTTCCAGACTTCAAAACTGAATCTGAAGAGGCTTCTCTTGTTTTATATATTATGTGAAGAATTTAGATCTTATATTGGTTTGCACAAGTTCCCCGGAGACAAAGTTGCTCTGTGTATATCTCTTGGAAATAAGACATAGTATTTCTCCTTTGCAATAGCAGTTATAACAGATGTGAAATAAAATACTTGACTCTAATACAATTATACAGAAGAGCATGGATGCATTTCAAATGTAGGTGTTACTACTATAATCAAATGATTTCATATTGACGTTTTTATCATGACTCCTCCCTGTCAAGCACTAAAAAGTTGAACCATCATACTTTATATCTGTAATGATATAGATTATGAAATCTCTCAAACTCATTGCAGCAGATAACTTTTTTGAGTCATTGACTTCATTTTATATTTAAAAATTATGAAAATATCATCTGTCATTATATTCTAATTAAAATTGTTTGTGCATAAAAAAAAAAAAAAAAAAAAAATTCATAACCAATATTTTTAATAGTTTGTACTACATAGGTAACATTGCTTTTTAAAAATTCTGTAAATTTGGGTCAGTAAGGTGAAAGATGTTTGCCAAAAACCCTGACAACCTGACCCTGGAATCTATGTAGTAGAAAAAGAACCAATTCCTTCAAGTTGTCCTGACTCCCAAAGCAGATGGCCAGGTAGGAAAAGGTGCCTACACAAAGCCTGATGACCCAAGTGCAAGCTCAAGACCCACACAGTCCGAGAGGACCAACTCCTGCAAGTTGTCCTCGGCCCTCCACATGCATGTTCTCGCACACCTACACGTGCAAAAGCACACAATACAATAAAGTTCTCAAAATAAACAATGTAATTAAGTTTCTCATAATTTAACAGACACAGCAACAAAAAGTTGTATAATTACAAACCCTACTAGGTGTGCTGGCACACACCTGTTATCTCAGTACATAAGAGGCTGAGGCAGAAGAGATTATGAGCTCAAAGCTAGATTCAACGACAGAGTCTGAGACTATTGTGGGCTACATGAGACCCCAAAATAGTTTTGGTAAGAGGGAAGACATACCAAACACATTTTAGATAAGAAACTACTTCATAAAGACAAAACGACCTAAAAGATGGTTTGGTAGGAAAGGATACTTCTCACCAAGCCTGACAACTCGAGATTAATCCCCATGAACAATACAGTGGAGAGAGCTAACACTAGAAAGCTGTCCTCTGATCTCCACAGGAGTGTCATGGTACGTGACTGCATGCTCATGTACACTTATACACACATTTAAACAAAGATGGCCAGTATACATCCAAAAATAACCTAAAACAAAAGGAATTTTGTTTTGTTTGGGTTTTTCCAGAGTATCATATATTCCAGGCTAGCCTAGAACTTGCCATGTTGCTGAAAGCCCTCAACTGATACTTTTGCCTTCACCTCTCCAATGCTGGGATTACAGGTATATGCCTCTATGCCCAACAAACGATGTTTCTGAATCCATTTCCTTTCTCTAGTTTATAAAGATTGTTTTCAGCTGGGCAGTGGTGGCACACGCCTATAATCCCAGCACTCTGGGAGGCAGAGGCAGGCAGATTTCTGAGTTCGAGGCCAGCCTGGTCTACAGAGTGAGTTCCAGGACAGCCAGGGCTGCACAGAAAAACCCTGTCTCGAAAAAAATCAAATCCAAAAAACCAAAAAAAAAAAAAAAAAGATTGTTTTCAGAACTACATACAGAAAGATAATGGCTTTTCCAAGATTCTAAAATAAATGTACTAGATTTCAAATGAGTGTACCAAAGAAAATAAAAGTTTTGTCTATCGATACTATTATAAGTTGAACTCTCAAAACAGAATAGCCTCCTAGTGCTACCAAGAGAATAATGGCCAGACAAGGCAAGACAGAATCAATTCAGCGAGCATGCTTTCCAAAAGGACTTTGTAGCACGCATGCAGTTCAGTAATGCTATTTAATATGGAAAGAATGTCATAAATGAGGATTTTGTTGAGTCCCAAAGGGTCAAGAGAACACTTGCTGGTAGGTTACTAACAAGACACAAAAAACTTATTCTGGCAACTTTAAACAGAATATATTCCAAAAGTATATTTAGTACTTCTTATAACATCACAGTTATCCAATGAAAAAAATTATAAATAACGAATAACTTATTAAAACTGAGAAAATATTTTTTCAATTTTTATATGAGTTTCTGTCTATGTGAGTATATGCCTCATGTATGAGAGTGCCTATGTACCAGAAGAAGGTGTCAGATCTCCTGGAGCTGGAGTTACAGGCAGTTAAGAACTGAAATCCAAGCCCCTTGAAAGATCATCAAGCACTCGTAACTGCTAAACCCTCTCCCCAACCTTACATATTACATCTTCATAGTATTAAGTAATTACTCTTTCTACTCTGTAGAGACTAATTTACACATACAAAATAGTTCATTCAAGAGCTAGAGAGTTGGCTCAGTTAAGTGCACCTAGTGCTCTTTCAAAGGACCAAAATTTGGTTTCTAGTGCACACAACTATCTGTAACTCTGGTTCCAGGGAATCTAAAGCCTACTTCTGAACATCAAGGACACCAGGCATGTACATGGTGCACATACATACATGAAGGTAAAACATTCATACATATAAGACAAAAAATAGAGCCAAGCATGATGGCACATGCCTTTAATTCCAGCACTCAGAAGACAGAGGCAGGTGGATCTTTGTGAGTTTGAGGCCAGCCTGGTCTATATTGTGAATCCAAGACAGCCAAGGCTATACAGAGAAACCCTGTTTCAAAACAAAACAAAACCTAAAAGAAAAAAATGTTTTTAAATAGTTCTCTCACTGGTAGCAGAAGCCCTCCCCAAAGCTGAGAATCTTAAAAAAAAAAAAAGAAGAAGAATGGTTGCAAAAGTCACTGAGGCTGAGAGACAGCTCAGCTAGCAAAAGGCTTACTGCATAACACAGGACCTAACTTTGATCCCAGTGTCCACATAAAAATCAATACTGTGAAGGTAGAAACAGGATCTCTAGGGTTTGCTGGCCCACCAGTCTAGCCTAATTGTTGACTTCCAATTACTAGCGAGAGACCCTGTCTCAGAACACAAGATGGATGACTCCTGAGGAATGACACCTATAGTTGACCTTGGGCCTTTGCAAAGATGTCAGTTAATTCTGTAACAGAAGCAGACTTTTTTCCAGAGCGAGTTCTAGGACAGACAGGCTACACAGAGAAACCCTATCTCAAAAACAAACAAACAAGCCGAGCGGTGGTGGCGCACGCCTGTAATCCCAGCACTCTGGGAGGCAGAAGCAGGTGGATTTCTGAGTTCGAGGCCAGCCTGGTCTACAGAGTGAGTTCCAGGACAGCCAGGGCTATACAGAGAAACTCTGTCTCAAAAAAAAAACCCAAATTAAAAAAAAAAAAAAAAAGCAGACTTTTCTAATACACTACTGACAATTCTCAGGCTAGGGAAATGGCTCAGTGTCTTAGAGCAGTTGCTGTGCAATCCTGGCATCCTGAGTTCACTCCCCAGAATCCCCAAAGTTGTCCTCTGACCTCCATATGTGCCCCACAGCATAAGTGTACACACACACAACTGATCTCTATATGCCAGAGCTATGCATGCGAATTTCTCTATTTTTTTGAAGCTAAGACTTTTCTATAAGAATATATATCATAGAATCAAAAAGGATGATAAATCTTATGTAAAAGTAATCTTACCACTTCTTGAACTAAGCTGATCAGTTCCATGAGACGTCGACGAAGTTTGGCTACCTCTTCATTCACTTTAGTGACATGTTGTTCATAAATTTCTGCCAAAGGTTTAAACGTGTGTCCACCATGCTATAGAAATCAACGTGAGTAATGTGAGGTCTCATACAGTCCAACTACATTTATATTCCTCTTTAACACTCTATGGAAAATGATAAACTGGTAAATATTTTCAAATGTAGTTCATCTTTTTATATTACCTTTATCTTCTTAAAACATGCCAGTGTTTGCAAACATTACCCTGACAATGTAGTAATGCCTTTAAGAGTCTAAACATTAGACATTAAGAAAATAATAGAGCTGGGCATGGAGAAACATGCTTTTAATCCTAGCACTCGGGAGGCAGAGACAGGTAGATCTCTGAGTTCAAGGCCAGTCTGGTCTGCATAGAGTTCTAGGACAGCCAGGGCTACACAGACAAACCCTTCTGGGATGTGAGTATTGATTGGGGGTTGTCTCGTTTAGCAAAAGCACCCCACCCTGGTCTCTGAGGAAAAAAAATATGTATTTTTGTTGTTGTTGTTTGAGATTTATTTTATATGTATGAAAATCTACATGAATGTATATATGATACCACCTGTACACCTGGAGCCCCAGAGGTCAGATGTTAGATACCCTCCACAGATATATAGTTATATAGATGGAGGTATGATGGTTAAAAGCCACCAAGTGAGGCTGGGATTTAAACCCAGGCCCTCTTCAAGAGCAGAAAGTGCTAGAAACTGATGCGCCAACTCTTTAGCCACATGATATGGATAAATGGTGACTCTGACGGTGAAACAAGTCACTGTCTCTTGAGCCTCTTATGAAACTTGCTTAGGAATCAAACTGTGGTCATGTATCTTTCTAGTCAGCACATTAGCATTCAAACTCAGACACAGTTGTCTGAACTGAGCTCCTCTTAGCTAGCTTAGCCTCTCACACTTTCCTAAAACAACTGCCCCAGCCGGGCGTGGTGGCGCATGCCTGTAATCCCAGCACTTGGGAGGCAGAGGCAGGCGGATTTCTGAGTTCGAAGCCAGCCTGGTCTACAGAGTGAGCTCCAGGACAGCCAGGACTACACAGAAAAACGCTGTCTCGAAAAACCAAAAAAAAAAAAAAAAAAAAAAAAAAAAAAACTGCCCCAAAGCCACCAAATGATCAAATCTCAAGTCTCAAGCTAACATGAGACTAAAGCAATTGCTAATGTGGACATAATTTCATCTTCCCCACTAAGAATTGATTGTTTTCGTCTAAGGTTAGAGCCCGATAGAATACTTTTTATAGCAGATGGGAGGCCCTGAATTTGATCTCTAGCACTGCCAAAACCAAAGACTCCTACTGTGTTTAATCTCAACTTACTTATATTGTTGTAATTAACATAAATGATTTAACCAAATATTATGAAATAGAATACAGCTATTAAGAAAAAAGCTGCTCCTAGGAAAGCTACTATGAATGCTTCAGACTTGATAAAGGTAAACTGGATTAAAAGTCTGTTTTTTTAGTTTTGTTTTTAGATGTATTTATTTTATATATGAATATACTGTTGCTGCCATTAGACAAAGCAGAAGAGGGTGTTAGATCCAATTACAAATAGATGTTTATAAGCCACCATGTGGTTGTTGGGAATTGAACTCAGGACTTCTAGAAGAACAGTTAAGCTCTTAAGTGAGCCATCTCTCCAGCCCCACAAGTCTGCTTTTAGCCAGATATACTACATACCTATAATCTGAGCACTAGGGATTAGTGAGGCAGGAGTACTTGAAGTTTAAGTCCAGCCTGTCTCAAAAAACCCAAAAATCTTTTAAGCCAAGCATGGAAGTGCATTCTTACAGTCCCAACTCTGAATGGAAGCTGACGTGGGAGTACGCAGCAAGCCTGGGATGGGAGAGCCTCTGAACAAGATTGGAAAGAGAAACTAAGAAATGAGAATATTTGATTATATAGATATTTACACTCAACATTACTTCAGAAGCTTTTTTTGTTTGTTTGTTTGTTTTGTTTTTTGGATTTTTTTGGTTTTTTCGAGACAGGATTTCCCTGTATAGTCCTGGCTGTCCTGGAACTCACTCTGTAGACCAGGCTGGCCTCGAACTCAGAAATCGCCAGAAGCTTCTAAAGTATAAAGATCAACTGACCAATCCTAAAGAGGACACGGATCTTGGGCTGGGGTGTAACTTGCTGCTTTGATTTTGTCCTAGCAAGCAGAGGCCCTGGGTTCAATCACTAGCACCACAGGGGGGAAAAGGAAGGAGGAGAAAGGAAAGAGAAAAATAAAAGTTCAATGTAAGATTATATTTTACAGACATTAAGCAATGAAAGCAGTACCCATCCTGCATCAACACTCTGACCCAAAGAGGCCCTTCTGGACTGTCAGAAGGTACAGCACCTTCAATAAGGCATGCATAAAACAGATACATTTTTATTCTCCAGAGAAAAATGAGACTTTATTTCATCTAAATCAATTAATTATATAAATGCCTGCTACTATGTAAACTAAAAAAGAACATCTGTTCTGCTCACCATTCCTCCCCAAAGTGCACACTGATGGCAGATACACTTCTTACAAGTCCAGCAAAATACACTAAGTTTTTCATGGTGATTTTCACATCTATTCGTTATAAAAAAGAAAAGACAGTTATTTTTAACAAATTTCTAAGCTAAAGCAAACAGATCACTCAATTTGAAATGGTTATAGCATCATAAAAAAAGAAAAATGTATTGAGTGGCTTCTAAAAATTAAGCTAAACAATGACATATGGACAAAACCTTTAAAGTACTTTTTTCATTAATCTAAACTTTAAACAAGCAAATTATACATTCCTTTCTAAATAAAACACACACTTCCTTTCATCACTGTATATGATAAATGCCATCCCATTGCTGCTAAGGAAAAGACTGCCATGTTCATCTTTCACACAAGCATATGTGTAAGTACAAGTAATTTTCCTATAACTAGCCAATAACAACAATCAAAGACATCTCAACTGCACAAAGTCAACACGATGCAACTTAAAACTTTCTCTTAATACAAATGCCCACATGTAAAACAATGAAATTCAATTCTTCTACAGACTTAACTATACTCTCCCCAAAATTCTTATGCTGAGGCCTTAACCTCCAGGGTGACATTGCAAGATGTCAGCTATTTACATTACAGGTCAAGGACAGAGGCTTCACCAGAAACTAATCCTTCATCAAACACCTTGCTCTTAAATTTCCTGCCTCTAAAACTAAAGAAAAAACAATTTTTTTATACAATTTAAACCACCCAGTTACCCACGACACTAATACAGACCCTTATTTTACATGATATATAAAATAACCCAAAAGTGGAATATGGTGGCATATATCTGTAATAATCTTTGGAAGCTGAGGCTCAAAATTTTAAATTTTAAAAAAGAAAAAAGGAAGCCGGGCGGTGGTAGCGCATGCCTTTAATCCCAGCACTTGGGAGGCAGAGGTAGGCAGATTTCTGAGTTCGAGGACAGCCTGGTCTATAAAGTGAGTTCCAGTATAGCCAGGGCTACACAGAGAAACCTTGTCTCGGGGGGGAAAAAAAAAAAGAAAGAAAAAATAAAAAAGGGAACTATAGGACATTTATTCCTTTTATGAAAGGTACTAATAAAAAACTTAAAAGTCCAACAAAAAGGAAATTTCCAAATAGTGATAGCTCATCATCCTACAGAGGAAATAATTCAAGTGGTCATAATGAAATGTGTTATTATAGTTAATTATTCTTTTTGGTATGACCACCACACTGTCAAAAAGTAATAGCCTTAAGAATCCAGTTTAGCCCGGCAGTGGTGGCACATGCCTTTAATCCTAGTTCTTGGGAGACAGAGGCAGGCGGACTTCTGAGTTCAAGGCCAGACTGGTCTACAGAGTGAGTTCTAGGACAGCCAGGGCTACACAGAGAAGCCCTGTCTCGAAAACAAACAAACAAACAAAATAAAAACAACAAAAAAACAAAAAATGAATCCAGTTTAGCCAGAACAGTAGGACAGGTATCACCCAGTTTCATTGAATTATGAACTAACAACCCAGGCATCAACTAAGCAGTGGCACAAACCTGTAATCTCTACACTCAGGAGACTGAGACATAAGGACAGCTAAACTACAAAGTGACTTCAAGGTCAATCTGAGATACACAGCAAAAGCCTGTATCAAGAAAACCAAACAAACAAAATTTAGCTCCTCCCATGTCTATAGTCCTGTTCCCTTTTCATTTTTAAAAAGGGTTCATTTTTTTTTTATTGCTTTACATTTTGTATACAAGTGTCTGTCTGTGGGTATGCCCGTGGAGGCCAAGGCACTAGATTTGAATTCTCCTGGAGCTGGAGTTACAGGGGACTATGAGCCACATGACATGGATGACAGGAATCCAACTTGCATCTGCTGCAGGAACAGGTTACACTCCTAGCCACTGAGCCTTTTCTTTAGCCCCATGGTCCCATTTCTATAGATCAATAAATGAACAGGTCTAAGCTTTATTTCCAATGACCCCTGAAGTTTCAACTTATTGGTTTACATACTATATGTAAAAATTAGTTATGACTTTATTTTTAAACATTTGACATTCCTGGAATCTCTCCTAAATACCCACTTTTGATCTACTCCTAATAACCCTCTATGACCAATAACTAAACATACAATATAAAGCTACTCATTCTTTTTTTACATAAAATTTGCTTCCACTGTAATTTCTTTTTTTTTTTTAAGATTTATTGCCGGGTGTGGTGGCGCACGCCTGTAATCCCAGCACTTGGGAGGCAGAGGCAGGCGGATTTCTGAGTTCGAGGCCAGCCTGGTCTACAGAGTGAGTTCCAGGACAGCCCGAACTACACAGAGAAACCCTGTCTCAAAAAAAAAAAAAAAAAAAAAAAACAAAAAAAAAAAAAAAAACCCAAAAAACAAAACAAAAAAACCAAAAAAAAAAAAGAAAAAAAAAGATTTATTTATTATTATGTGTAAGTACACTGTAGCTGCACTTCAGACACACCAGAAGAGGGCATCTGATTATGAGCCACCATATGGTTGCTGGGATTTGAACTCAGGACCTTCGGAACAGCAGTCAGTGCTCCTAACCACTGAGCCATCTCTCCAGCTCCCTTCCACTGTAATTTCTAACAAGACCAAAACATTGTATTATTGCTGTGTTCCTGTTAATCAGTTAAATAGAAATAATCTATGTATTTACCTTAATTTCTAACAAGACCAAAACATTGTATTATTGCTGTGTTCCTGTTAATCAGTTAAATAGAAATAATCTATGTATTTACCTTTGCATTCCCTAGTCTAGCATAGTACTTTATACAACCCTGTGGGTGGGTGAGTAGTCATGAAATGTTAAACAACATTAAGTTAAATACTAAGGGACAAATGAAAGAGTAACGTTAACTTTCTCATTTACAGGTAAAAAAGAAGTAGCAATGCTGTGCCCCTAGGCCTTGGAGTTAAAGTCAGTGGGCACTTACTTTGCATGTGGCACAAGGTTCAATCCCCAGTACCCCATACACACACACAGACACACACACACAGACACACACACACACACACTAGAGCAATTATACACACAAACCAATTATTTAAATATATGTATGGATAAAGTGTCATTAAAACAGCACATGGCATATTCTATTAACTAGTAAACACAAATCCAAGCACGCACTTGTCTTTCTCATTTTCTTCATGTTTGGTGAGACTGCACAACTGCAGAGTATCAAGCTGCTGTGTCACTTCTTCCGCCCAACGACAATTCACCAGTTCCCGCAGCTGGAGTGGAGCACTGAAAAGAAGAAACAATCCGTACATGTATATATTCTAACTCAGACATCCAAGATATTTCTAAAACAAGTAGTCCTAAAAAGAGCAGAATATTATTATAAAAAACAATAAAAGTCAAATATAAAAAAGCTTATCTGTAATCTTATCAGTAAAGTTAAAAAAACTGAAGTGTTCAAGGACAGTTCTGGTGAAATAATGAGTTCCAGGCTAGCCTGAGCTACACGGTAAGTTTGTGCCAAAAAAGTAAAAAGGCAATGGAACTTATTTTTATTACATTCATACATCACACACGTGAAAAAATGTGCCAACTAAATAGCAACAATGATAATTCAAGTTATAAATTTTAATTTCTTAGCCTAAAATTTGACCGTACGAAATGATACCCTGGGCTTGGAGCACAGTGCAGAAGCAGCATGACATTTATGACATTTATGTCATTAGTATGAGTTAACTCCTAGGTTCAAGCTATAGGTCACCAAAACAACAACAAACCAGTTACAATCCCTAGCCAAATGCAGTTTTCTCATTTACAAACAAACAAACAAACAAACAAACAAAAAACACAAAAAAACAAACAAAAAAGCGACACATTCCTATAACCCAGCACTCAGAAATCTGAGGCTAGAAGATGAGGCCCACCTGGGCTACATAGCAAGACTCTGTCTCAATAAACAAAAGACTAAGTATCACTAGTCACACTAGACAACTCCGTAGGCCACAGTAGACTGGATGTAGAAGACCATCCATCATAACCACAAATTCTCATTTACAGTGAGTGCTGCTCTTCTCACAAAGTAATGTGAAAAAATAAAACAGCAAAAGGTGGTACTGCCGCCTAAAGTAACCAGAAACAGAAACGAGCTAAACATCTCTCAATCTGAACATAAGTGTAAAATGTAACTTTTATTCTCCTGTTGCAGTTGCCCTCTCAGAGGTGTACTGCCTCAGTCAGCTAACCTAGGCCTAGTCACATCTAGCCTCCTACAACCTCATCTAGGCCTAGAACGATTTCAGCCTCTGAGGCAACTGCTGAATAAGCTCACCCTTCCTCGTTCTTTCTGAGTTCTGGCAGGCTTGTTCACCCTTAGCTGTTCTTCAATCTGGCATCTCTCTCTTAGCATCTCCTGAATTGCTCTGCTTGGCCTCATACTAACTTTGACAATATGTTCTAATCTGGCTCCTTATTCTCTGCTCATTCTGTCTTAACCTGTGTCTCTTCAACCTATCTCTCCTAGTAAAACTGCCTCCTCACCTTTTCTCTCCATACTGCTCTGGTAAGTAGCTTCCCTTCCCTCTCTCTTCTTGTAAGAGCTGGGCATATCCCATTCTGTCAAATCTTTCTCTGATTCGTCACTTTGTGTGCTACTCAATTAGACATCACTTTCAAACATAGGTGCTTCCTTCTACAAGCTAACTTTACCTTCATTGTTTGAGATTAAAGGTAAATACTAAGGGCCTGTATGTATTCCAGCTAGAGGGATTAAAGGTGTATAATAAGAGTGAACCACACTACAACTAGAAACCAGTTTTTTCAATAAATAACACAATCTCAGAGTTCACAGTGTGATCAAATCTCCTATAACACATAAGTCCAGGGATAGTTATAAAGAAGGTTATCAAATACCTGTTATAAAGTCTTGCAGATATATACCATCTGTGAAATACATCAACTAATTTTAGGAGAGGAAAAAAGCAAATTATAAAACCAGGGATGGACCACATGTCTATAAATCCCAATACTTAGAAAGCATAGGTGGGCTGGGGGTGTGGATATCAGGAATGCGTCATTATAGGTAGAGGCCAGCCTGGGCTACATAAAAATCTATCAAAGAGTAAACAAACAACAAGCAAGAGAATAATAAACAGCAGATACTATATCTGCGTAGTTTTAAAAAACCGTATGTAAGAAAATACATCATGGCCGCCGGGCGTGGTGGCGCATGCCTGTAATCCCAGCACTTGGGAGGCAGAGGCAGGCGGATTTCTGAGTTCGAGGCCAGCCTGGTCTACAGAGTGAGTTCCAGGACAGCCAGGACTACACAGAGAAACCCTGTCTCAAAAAACCAAAAAAAAAAAAAAAAAGAAAATACATCATGGCCAGGCAGTGGTGGCACACGCCTGTAATCCCAGCACTCTGGGAGGCAGAGCCAGGCGGATTTCTGAGTTCGAGGCCAGCCTGGTCTACAGAGTGAGTTCCAGGACAGCCAGGGCTATACAAAGAAACCCTGTCTCAAAAAAAAAAAAAAAAAAGTGTGTGTGTGTGTGTATATATATATATATATACACACACACACACACACACACACACACATCACCACTTACATACAAAAATAGCACGCCTATCCATTTCTTCTGAAAGTGATTTTTTTTTCCTACTTGAGATAAAGTTTCAGGCTGGCCTCACATGGCAAACCTCCTTCCTGCCTCAGCCTCCTGAGTTCTGAGATACACGTTGAGAGCTACCAAGCCCAGTTAATTTTTGTTTAAATTAAAAATTAAAGCCGGGCGTTGGTGGCGCACGCCTTTAATCCCAGCACTTGGGAGGCAGAGGCAGGCGGATTTCTGGGTTCGAGGCCAGCCTGGTCTACAGAGTGAGTTCCAGGACAGCCAGGGCTACACAGAGAAACCCTGTCTCGAAAAACCAAAAAAAAAAAAAAAAAAAAAAAAAAAAAAATTTAAGTTACACAATAATTATGTGAGAAAAACAGGTCACAATCACACATAATACATTCAACATAAAATTTAGTCAGGTATACAGGTTCTGCACTTCTTTTCTAGAGCTACTCATCATTTCCTATTCAACTTTATCACTAAGGAAAAGAAATGTGGGAGACTGCAGGGTTGGAGGGAAAGTGAGACTTGTTTCATACATCCCAGGGCATCCTCTGACTCCATATATACAGTGAGCAGCAAAGCACTTACCGACAATGAGGACACTGAGCTCTCTGCTCTGTCAGCCAGCGCTATGGAGACAAAATAATTAAATTTTTATTATAGAAAGAACATTACTTTATCTAATCATTATAAACTGCATTTAATGAGTTTTAACTCTCTAGTGCCTAAATTTATTTTAGAGCTACAGAAATAACAGGCAACCTTCTATCTCTCTCTCATCATTATCATGACAGGAACAAACTTTCAAAGGGACAGAACTTTCCCAAAATAGTTGAGAGGCTACTCTCATGATTCTAGGGTAGCTGGGTCTCACAAGATGTAATCTTGTTAGTAATAATAATGTTATTACTCTATCCTCAAAAATAGTGTGATTAGTTTTTTTTGTTTGTTTGGTTTGGTTTTTTTTATAAATAATTACAAACTACTGAGTTAAGGTACTACTAAATTTACAGACTGAGAAAGCAGCCCATGAGACAGATGGGCAACTGACTGGCATTTTGTGGGTTTTAATAGGTGGAGGAATTAGTACAGTTCAGAGCCTGCCCAGCTCAACAATTTTTTCATTCTTTAAAAGTTTTTTAATAAATTACAACAGCTTTTTAAATAAGTGATAGTGTTCCTGTGTAATTTACCGAGGAATGGACTATCAAGAAAGTAGTGTACAAACCCCCACAGGTATTAAGTAAAAGGATATAGTATCCTCCCAGAAAAATATTTACTGCAATAAACCTGTGCTTGGTCTCCTACACTGCCTAACACTGGACCTGGTGGTGAAGGCACACACCTGCCATCCTAGCACTTAGGATACAGAAATAAGAAAAATCAGAAGTTTAGAGTCAGCTTGGCTGTATAATGAGTCAGAAGCCAGGCTGTGTTACATGACACCCTAGCAAAGAAAAGGATAAAGGACTAGTTACTATGCAAAGAAAGCAAAGGTGGAAACGAGGAAAGTGCAAATGGAAAGGAATCAGTACTCTCGAACAAGATTTCTTTGATCCAGATACCAAACGGCTGGCGCTGGGAAGTCCACCTGGAAGGCAGGCGGATCGAGGAGTCTGCACTCATCTGCAGCGGACTCTGTGCCCAGGCCTGTCCCTGTGGGAACCACTCTGTCCTCACAGCAGTCTGTGCTATGAGGCTGGGATCGAGTTTCTTCCTCTGAGCAGACCACTCTTCTACTAAAGACAGAGCTTTTCAGATCTCCCTTCCAGAACCGGTCCCAGCTACACTGACTGCTTCAGTCACAGCCTATGAGCCTACAAAATTAAGCTTTTAAATGTTGCCTTCTCTACTCGCCATATTCATCAACACCTTTCCTCGTCTAGAAAAATCTCATTCATCATTTACATTTTAGTTTATATGACACTTTCTTCCAAAAGCTTTTCATGAACTCCATATCTTTCCTTTTCCTTGTTCTGAGCCAGGCTTTTGCTCTATACCCCAGGCTAGTCTTAAACTCAAGTAGCTCAGACTAACCTCAAACACTACCTGTTCCTACTTCAGCCTTTCGTGCACACGGATTTAAATGCCTAACCCTGCTCCTCTCAAGATTTTTTCTTTTTAAACTATTTCAGAATGTAAAATCACCCATTCATGTATCACATTGCTTTGTCCACACGGCCTGCCTGTACTGCGGACAGTCTGGTCCACAGCGCCACTCCTCCTCACTCCCTATCCTCCTGCCTACAGTTCACTTTCTATAAAGTAACCACTCATCTCGTTAAAATACAAAATACTTCATACACCACTCAAAAGCCTTCAGTCTCTATGGCTACCAAATTCCTTACCAATATCCTTTGTTCCCTCTCTAGACTCACACACACCTTACCCAGCTCACCACTTCCTTTGCTCTAGCCACAGTATCTTCTTCACTCTCTCTCAATGCATCTAGGGTATTTCTAACTCAGGCTTTGCCCTTTCTAGTTCTTTTGTCTGGGATTTTCTTACCCCAGATATCTGCATAATTTCTTCCCACATTTCATTCAGATCTCTTTTGAAATGTGAATTATGCTATATCCCTACAACTTCCTAGACCACAATGTTTAAAACAGCTAACAAAATGCTGACTTTGTAACCCTATTTATCTTTATTTTTCCTCATAGCACTTATAAATACCATTCATATGCACACATGAAGTCAATGTACTATATCAAAAAGGCAAGCAACTAAGTTATAAATGAATATTACATTCAATCAAGGCAGTGCCAGGGGATAGCATCAGTCATACGAGCTTGGTAACCTGGGTTTCAGTCACTAATAATCCATGTGTAACAGCACCTGCCTGTATCCTAGAACTTGGAAGTGAAGTAAAGGCAAGAAGGCATTGCATTTGAGGCCAGCCCAGGTTTGGGAAGTGAGAACACCACAGCCCTAGAAAGAAAGGCTAGGATCAGATCCAAGATAACCTGAACACGATGCTAATACCTCGACTCACCCTTCAACTTCACAAGGCCTCTGAAAAAGAAAATGACACTTAAGGGCATAGTGATATGGTAAGAGGACAGAAAGTAGACTAAGGTAAGCAAAGACTTAAGGCAAGGAAATAGGAAACGAATCGCCTATGGATGAAGGAATCTAGTTCTTCCTCATGAATGGCAATGGAAAGCAGTAGATGGATATAAAGGACACAGAGAGTAACTGACAAGACACAAACATCACTGGTGGTCACGATTACCAGTCTGAATGGTAAAACTAAAGCGTCAGTTTGAGAAAATAACAGGAATAATTAATTTATCTTGACCGAAGTTTAAGATTCTGGAGGGACAATGAAGTAAGTCATCTAAAGGCCAATGCTGTGCTAAAAAGAGAATATGGCTCACTTGGTGGTAAGGAACTTGCCATCTACCATGTACAGGGTCTAAAAACCAACAGAGAAGAGGTCCAGGACCCATAAATAGGTGATAGCTAGAACTGCAAAAGTAAATCTAATTCCTCAGAGTAAATAAACACACTTATAAGGGAAGGAAAGGGTAACAAAGAAAAACCACTATGCTAGGTACAACACAATAAGCAAAGGTCAGGAGCACTTTCAAAACTTGCAAGCATTCTCAAGCCCTTCATCAAAGAAACCCAGTCTATACAGTCTCCACCAAATACTCACTACATCAATGGAGACCAAGTAATCTCTGTAACTGCAGTTTCACACTGAAAAATACCATATACACTGAATAATAAATTACTAGAGTAAAACTTCACAAGTAGATAATATTTTCTAATTTCTTAATTATCTTCTAGCTCATTTCATTCTTTTCCCAACTACCTGAGAGGCACATTGTTTTATCTAAATCCTGTAGCTAGGGAAACAAAGCTAAGAAAAATTAAGTTCTTCTTTTATCGGTGTGAGAACAAGTTTTATATGTATCCTAGATCTGCATATCATAGTAGCAACAAATACAGGCTCTAAAACAGATTGACGGCATTCAACTCAAGCTCCAATATTTGCTAGTCCTGTGACTTGAAGAAAATCATTTAAGTATAACAAAAAACACTTGTTTTTCTTTTTCTAAATTTTCAAGACAGGGTTTCTCTATGTGGCCCTGGCTATCCTGGAACTCACTCTGTAGACCAGGCTGGCTTCAAACTGAGAGATCACCTGCCTCTGCCTCCCAAGTGCTGGACTAAAGGCGTATACCACCACCACTTGATTAGAAATTAGTCTTGACAAAGGGACATTTTTCTCTTTCCTCGTGTGCTTGGGAGAGTCAGGCCCACCTGCACTAGCTGGCTCCCCTCCACTCTGGGACTAGACTCAGACCCAGCACCTTCACCTCCTAAGCCATCTTGTAGTCTCCTCCGTCTTTTTATGGAAAAAATAAGGAATGGGGAAAAAAAAACTTTTTTCAGGGACAGGGTTTCTCTGTTGAGCCCTGGCTGAACTGGAACTCACTCTTAGACCAGGCTGGCCTCAGTCTGAGATCTGCCTGCCTCTGCCTCCTGAGTACTGGGGCTATAGGTATGCACCACCACCAACTGGCAGGAAACAGAAAATCTGAGGTGACGAGTACATTAGAGAGTTTTAATTTTCTGAGTTATGGAAATTATCTGAGTTATATCAGCAGGGCAGTTTCAACCATACATTAGCATATGTGCTACTGGATGTGGACATACAACCAAAATAAATTTTCTGTTTTATACCTTAGACTTTCCAAAAATTTTATTGAAGAATGTTCCCCTACCTTCAACTCATAGAGCCGATCAATTATATTCATCTCTACATTTTCTTATTATCATGAATTTTATTCATTTCCTTTGAAGTCATTATCAGCCTTTTTTTTTTTTTGGTTTACATATAAAATGGTAAATTATACTAGACAAATTGATCTCCTTAATCAGATTTAACACCTTCAAAGAGGATTGTCTATCATTTATTTTACTAACTCTAAATTTCAAACACAATGCAGATTTGTAAAAGGTATAATGAGTTTGAGTTAGGAGTGCTGGTACACTCCTTTTAAACCCAGCACTTGGGATACAGAATCAGGCAGATAGATCTCTGTGAGTTCAAAGCCATCTTGGTCTACAGAGTAAGTTCTAGGAGAGCCAGGGCTACACAGAAAAAGCCTGTCATAAAACACCTCCCCCTATCCCCAAATAAATTTGTTTCTACTGGGGTGGAGAATTGGTTCACTGGCTGAGAACACTGTCTGCCCTTCCAGAGGACCTAGGTTCAACCCCCAACACACAACCATCTGTAATCCCATTGCCTGGAGATCTGATACCTTCTTCAAGATTCTAAGAGCAGGCTGGAGAGATGGCTCAGCGGTTAAGAGCACTGATTTGCTCTTCCGAAGGTCCTGAGTTCAAATCCCAGCAACCACATGGTGGCTCACAACCATCTGTAATGAGATCTGATGCCCTCTTCTGGGGTGTCTGAACACAGCAACAGTGTACTTATATAAAATAAATAAATCTTTAAAAAAAAGATTCTAAGAGCCACAATCCACACATGGTACACAGACATATATGCATGCAAAACACACCTTTATTAAGGATATATTTTAAAGGGTCACAAAATACATTAAAGGGGGAGCATGGTTAATACTTACAGTGCAGCATATATAAACCAAATACACAAGGTATGGTGGAGCCCTCTTTAGTCTCAGCATTCAGGAGGCAGAGGCAGGTGGATCTCTGTTAGTCTGAGGTCAGCCTGGTCTGCATAGTGAGGTCTAAGCCAACCAGAGCTACACTGTAAGACCTGTCTCAAAAAAAAAAAAAAAAAAGATGGTTAATAATAACAAAAACTGAGTACACATAAAAAGACTTACCCTGATACAACTGAAACAGCAAAGCTTGGAGCAATGAGGACACAGTCGAGCATCCCGCAATTTCTCCATACAAATGAAACATCGGAAAACCTCAGCAATGCTCTGAAAACAAAAGACATAAGGTTCCCAGATTACACTGATGAACATGATATAAAAAGACTTCACACCGGCGGGCGTGGTGGCGCAAGCCTGTAATCCCAGCACTTGGGAGGCAGAGGCAGATGAATTTCTGAGTTTGAGGCCAGCCTGGTCTACAGAGTGAGTTCCAGGACAGCCAGGGCTATACAGAGAAACCCTGTCTCGAAAAATAAAAAAATAAAATAAAAGGAAAAAAAAGAGAGTTTCACTATGTAACTCGGGCTGGCCTGAAACACCCTACGCTCACCATCTTGGCTTAGAAATCAGAGATCTGCCTGCTTCTGCTTGCCAAGGATTAAAGTATGCGTCAGACTCCAGACAAGAGGAAATTTTTTAAAAGATATGCTGGAACTGGCAAGGTGGCTCCTGCCACCAACCCTGAAGACCTGACTTCCATCCCAGGAATCCCACATAGTAGAAAGAGAAGCGACTCCAAGTCCTGACCTCCACATGGGCACATCAATGCACACCCATGCACACACTAAATAAGTAAATATTTGTAAAGATATTTAGATTAGAAGCAAACTACTTCAGAACCCGAATTTCTGTCCTGATGTAATCAACTGATTATGAGAGCCTTAGAGTCTGCATCCACTATAAATGTGAGTGTCCCTTCTGACAGCAAGTGAACTTAAAAAAAAAATGTAAACAGGGAAGTTTTCCGACGTTTGTTTTTACTCCATTCCAAAAAAGTAAACTCTCTTAAAAACAAGAAACCTTCATACAACTTTCACAAGAGCAATTAAGTAGAAAATTACTCATGATTCTAATCCTGACTTCAAGGCCAGGACCTGAGAGATGCGACTCTAACTGGCTCTGGGAAACAATAAAGCCATTGGGGCGAACTGGGTTAAATCTCAAGAGCAGCGCTCAGTAAGTTATTCCTTACTTTTAAAAAGCAAAATCATGCAGTACTTCAGTGTCTGAACGGTTCACATTTTAATTAATACCACATCGCATAATGGTACCCCACCCCACCCCACCCACCCCAAAAGCAATCGTTTTGATGCTTCTAGCCTTTATGGAAATACCCCAACCATGAAGTCATCTTTTACAAGAATCAATGCTGGAAACTAGTCTTTAAGTCAGTAGAGTGTGAGAGAGGTGTGTGCCTGTCCTACAAAATGAAGCGCTGAGGGTGAAAAATGTTTTAATCAGGAAGAGCAAGTCGTGGCGAGAAAGCAGGGCAAGTCCTTCCGATGAATTTGCAATTTTGCTCTGGAAAGGCTCAGCCTGCAAACTGCGACTGGAGCAGGTGCCAAGGCAGCGCTGAAACCCCGCAGCACCTGACTGCGGAACAGCCTCAGCACCGGGCACCCCGAGGGCAGGCAGCATTACCGCCCCGCCGGGCCAGCCTCCCTCTCCGCGGCTCGCAGAGGCTGCCTCCCACCGGGAGGGCGAGAACACGGAGCCCCGGATAAAAAAGGAGCCCGGCCGCCACACTCAGTAGTTGCCCCTCACCTCCACACTCTGCTCATCCATTGCCTCCGGCTCTCGGCGGGGCCCTCGGCGACCCTCGGAATCCGTGTCTGCGCTGTCAGGCACCGGCCCGAGGTCGCCAGGTCAGCTGCGCTCACCTCAGCAGGCTCCCACAACAGTGCCACCTCCGCGCCCCATCCCCTCTGGCTCCCCACGGGCTACCCCCCATTTCGCCATTTTTATCCGCGCGCCAGCCCTGGGGCGGAGAGAAGGGCTAGCGGTAGCCGCAGCGCCTTCCTCCCGCCTCAGCAGCCGGCCAGCGTCCGCGTGGGAGCCCCGGCCCACGTGACGCCGGCGCGCGCGTGTGAAAACCGCCGCGGGGCTAGTCCGGGGCGGAACAGGCGCAGCAGAGAATTCGCAAACACCAACGGTAACCAGGGCAGCTAGAGGCGCGGCAGCGGGGCGGGCGCGGTGCGCACGCGCACTCGGCGTTGCGGGAGGGGAGGGGCGGAGCGGGAGGAGAGGCGGGGGCCCGGTTCCCGCGGCGCGCGCTGCACACGAGACTTGGAGAGGCGGTGCTGCGGGAAGGCGTGTCCGGCGTCGGCGCGGTGCCCCTCGCCTCGCACAATTTACCGCCAGAGATGTGGGCTGTGTGTCTGTGGTCCTTAGTTGGAAGCCATGCTCCCGAGTATTAGGAAGGGACGGGGAGTCTTATTTGCGTTGCCAGTTGTTTGTGGCTCACCTAAGGAAACCCTGGGGCCACGGTTCGAGGGTTTGCTTTCCGCCTCTGGGAGGAAACGCAAACTTTTTTTAAATTTTATTTTATTTTTAATACTTAGTCCCTACATAGTAAACGCAGTTCAAAAGGTCCCATTGTAATGGACAGGCGATTTCTCTTGACCTGTTATTTTAAAACAAGGTTTCTGTAGTTCACAATGGACTGGATATATAATCTAGTTTCCAAGCTTCCTGGAAGGATTGCAGGGGAGAGGTTCTCTCATTGTGGTTAGAAAATTGGACCCACATCCCACCAACTAAGCCTTTCTTGCTGCTTGAGTTGTTTCTGCTATGGGGACTAACATAAAAAGAGTACATCTGTATTCTGCTTTCCTAGGCAATCGCCTCTAATTCCCTGCCTGAAGAGACCAGGTAGGTTGCAGAAAGGGAGGGTATGAGATAATAGGCGTTGGTCAAATATGTAAATCATAACTTCTCTTAAGCTTATTACAAAATTATTTATGAACTCCAATCCAGAGAATTGATGATCTAGAAAGAATCTTTTAGTTATTAGCAACACTTTTTTTTTTTTTTGGCTTTTCGAGACAGGGTTTCTCTATATACTCTTGGCTGTCCTGGAACTCACTCTGTAGACCAGGCTGGCCTCGAACTCAGAAATCTTCCTGCCTCTGCCTCCCAAGTGCTGGGATTACAGGCGTGCGCCACCACGCCCGGCTAGCAACATTTTTTTTTTTAATTACATGAACTATAAACAAGATTTATGGAGGTAGGATGGATGGTCCAGAGGTTAAGAACACTTGCTACTCCTGGGGAGGATCACTCTCTAACCCTGCCTTTGGACTCCAGCCTGTACTCCAACTCCAGGGGATCAGAGATGTTCTGCCCACCTAAAACATCCACACTCACATGCACACATATGACTATAACCCAAAATAATCTCCCGACACATGTAATTTAAATTAAGTAGAGATAGAATATACTTTCACAAGCTGGGCATGGAGAAGCACACCTTTAGTCCCAGCACTTGAGGGACAGAGGCAGGTGGATCTCTGAGTTCAAGGCCAGCCTGGTCTAGAGTTCCAAGACAAACAGGGCTACACAATGACACCATGTCTTGAAAAACCAAAAAGGAAAAGAGAAAAAGCTTTCATTTCAAATAATTTATGGTCTTCGAACTAGATGCAGACTGGTAGTTGCAGAATAGTCTTACTAACAGGTCCTCAATTGTGCCTTGTTATTCTCATGTTGCCTGCACTGATCTGGAACTTGCTATGAAGCATATACTAGCCTTGAACTTCCTCCTTAACCTTCTCAGTGCTAGGATGTTACAAAGGTGTGCCGCCACATTTTGTTTACACTTTAAAATTGTTAATTTCATTGTGTAATTTTTATCTCAAAAAAATTGTAGGAGCCAGGTATGGTGGTGCATGTCTTTACCTTTTAATTATAACTTAATGACCAGGCAAATGCTGTCCCCAGAATAGCCTGGTCTACTTAGTGAGTTCAAAGCCAACCAGGGCTAAGTAGCCAGACTCAAAAAACTCAAAAATTTGTGAGAACTAGTATGGCATTTGGGATTCTCAACAATATGGAGAAACCTTAGCCCTTTAGTATAACAGATGATAACACTAGCCAATAGATTATGGTATATTTGCCTAACAACCCAAAATGTTTAAGGAACTAGTTATCAGGCTAGTTCATAATAGTAAAAAATTTAGGAAAACTGCCATCAGTTAGGAGTCTTTAATAAAAAATAGTAATATTAGGTTAAATTGGTAGGTGGCCAAATTAAGGTCAATTGTCAGCGCCTGCGTGAGGAGGGAGTCTGCTAGCACTTGAGAGCTTGAGGCAGAAAACTGAGAATTCAAATAAAGCCAATCAGGGCTATAGCCCAAGACCATGTCTCACAAAAACTGGGGCAGCACTTAGGGGCTGACTTTGCTCTGCACTTTTCCACAATACACACCCCCCCCATGCCATTACTTTATAAAGACACAGATTATCAATGAGAAACTAAACAAAATCATGGTATATCCACATAGTAGTTACAAATGTGAAAAAGAATGCTAAATGTATGATGTATGTCATGAATAATATAAATGATATATTAATATATATCATTTATATATTAATATATAATAAATTATAATATATAATATAAATAATATATATGACAAAAATATAATATAATTATATTATATTATATATATAAATGACAAAAATATATAATATAAATGACAAAAATAAATACTATAGTATGATTACTCACCTGTTTTGGTTTTTTTCTTTTTATTTTCTTTTTCTTTTTTTTTTTTTTTTTTTTTTTTTTTTTTTTTGGTTTTTCGAGACAGGGTTTCTCCGTGTAGTCCTGGCTGTCCTGGAACTCACTCTGTAGACCAGGCTGGCCTCGAACTCAGAAATCCACCTGCCTCTGCCTCCCAAGTGCTGGGATTACAGGCGTGCGCCACCACGCCCGGCTTATTTTCTTTTTCTTTTAAGATTTATTTATTATTATATGTAAGTACACCGTAACTGTCTTCAGACATACCAGAAGAGGGTGTCAGGTCTCATTACAAATGGTTGTGAGCCACCATGTGGTTGCTGGGATTTGAACTCAGGACCTTTGGAAGAGCAGTCAGTGCTCTTAACCACTGAGCCATCTCATCAGCCCGTTTTGTTTTTCTAAAGAAAAATTCTATATGAATATGTATAGAAATGAATAAAGAAACTGAATGCAGACTACTTCTGGATAATATGCATTATGTTCTTAAATATCTTAAATATTATTATTAGTTAAAACACATAAGGGGCTGGAAAGATGGCTCAGCAGTTAAGAGCACCGACTGCTCTTCTGAAGGTCCTGAGTTCAAATCCCAGCAACCACATGGTGGCTCACAACCATCTGTAATGAGATCAGATGCCCTCTTCTGATGCATCTGAAGACAGGTACAGGGTACTTGCATATAATAAATAAATAGATAAATAAATAAATAAATAAATAAATCACATCAAAACTACAGTAACAGGAAATAGCATCTAGATGAGAAATAATTCTAAATTTAAGTAATAAAAATGAAGATAGTATAACATGGAGGTTAGATACTATGACCAATTTTGGGTTTTATGTTATAGATAAGTGAATGCAAATACATTAAAAAGGTATAAGTCCCAGCTAACAAGAAGCCACTACCAAAACTACAAAATGAACTAACAGTCTCATTATGTTCAATTTAAATGTTGAGGTAGGGAATTTTACAATATTTGAGGGTCACGGAGTCTTTTTTTTTTTTTTTTTTTTTTTTTTTTTTTTTTTCCTGAGACAGGGTTTCTCTGTATAGCCCTGGCTGTCCTGGAACTCACTCTGTAGTGAGAAACTCAGAAATCCACCTGCCTCTGCCTCCCAAGTGCTGGGACTAAAGGTGTGCGCCACCACTGCCTGGCAGGTCTCAGAGTCTTAAGTACTGGAAAACAAACTAAGGGGAAAGCACTCACACTTCTGGATTTTGTTTGCAACCAAGTCTTGCCGTGTGGCCCAGACTCACCTGGAAGTCCACAACTAGCTTGATTGTACTATCTTCTTGACTCTTCTCAGCCTACTAAAATGGTTTTCTATGCACGTCTCAGTATGTGCTTTAAGCTGGCTGTGGTAGTGATAGTAACCTCACACAGGTGCATAAGGCAGGACGCGCTTGACTTGCAGGTGTCATGAACCACATACTGGGATGTGCTCAAAACAGTAATCTATCAGGTTTGGCATGGATGTACAGCATTTAATCCCAGAACTCAGGAGGCAGAGGCAGGCAGAGGTCTGTGCTTATTAACAAATTTTAAAAGCAGGTATGAAAGTGTATGTCTGTAATCCCAGCACTTAGAAGCCTGCAGTGAGATTATCTCCAGTTGCAGGCCACCATGGCCTACAGAGTGAGATCCTGCCTCAGAAAAACAAGAGGGCTGAAAGGATGGCTCAGCACCCACTGCTCTTCCAGAGGACCCAGGTGCAAGTCAAGGCACCAAGACAGCAGCTCACAACTGTCTATAGCTCCATTTCCAGGGGATATGACACCCATTTCTGGCCTCCCTGTGTACCAGGCATGAACATCAAGCACAGGAAGACATGCAGGCAAAATACTCTCGTACATAAAATAAAAATAAATTTTTTTTTTGGTTTAGTTTTTTGGAGACGGGGTTTCTCTGTATAGCCCTGGCTGTCATGGAACTCACTCTGTAGACCAGGCTGGCCTCGAACTCAGAAATCTGTCTGCCTCTGCCTCCTGAGTGCTGGGATTACAGGCGTGCGCCACCAACACCCGGCAAAATAAATCTTTAAAGAGAAAACAGGACCAGCTTTGTCACCAGCACACAGAGCAAAAGCAAGTCTGAGTTCTAGGCCAGCCTGATCTATATAGCTCTAGTCCAGCCTGGGCTACATAGTAAAGTCCCATCTCAAGAGGAAAACAAACAGATGGGCACAGTTTCTCATCTCTGTAATCACAACACTAAAGGGCTGAGGCAGGCAGGTTACCAAAGTGTCTAGACAAGCCTGAACCAGAGGACTATGATAGATAGATAGATAGATAGATAGATAGATAGATAGATAGGTAGGTAGGTAGGTAGGTAGGTAGATAGATAGATAGATAGATAGATAGATAGATAGATAGATAGATCGGACATAATTCAGTGGTAGATTGCATTCTAAGCATGCAGGTGTCACCCTAGATTCAAGCCCAGAACCCCCAAAAATGGTGAAACTTATACAAACACACACACACACACACACACACACACACACACACAGGATAGTATTAGATATGTCAGTGATTTCAGTCTATCTTTCATATAGAATGAACAACTACAAAAATAGACTGAAAAATAACATTGTTGTAAGACCAGATAAAAAGTCTAAAACAGCATTTGAAAACAAGCTCATGGTGTTTATTACTAGCAAGCAATAGGAAGAAGGAAAAAATTAGAATTCTCACAAAACATCCTATTAATTTGTTAGATTTTGGGAAATACTGGACATCATACACAAATAAGTGTGTTATTAACTGTAATGTACATAAAAAAAATACAGGGTTGGGATGTGGCTCAGCTGTACTGTGCTAGCCTAGCATGAGCAAGGCTCTAGTTAGAGCCCTAGTACTACGTAAACCAGACCTGCTTCCGCACACTGGGAATCCCAGCACTCATGAGGTACCAAAGTAAAATATTGTCCTCATTGACACCAATTCTGAGGCCACCCTGAGATGCACATAAGACCTTGTCACAGACAGACAGACAGACAATGCCCAGTGTGATAGCAAAGGCAGGCATCTCTAGGAATCAGTGAGAGTCTGGTCCACACAGTGAACTCCAGGGCCAGCCAGAGCCACACAGTGAGACTTTCTCTCAAAAGAGCAAACAAACACCACCTGAATATTATACAAGTATTTTGCCCATTCACATGCTGAATGAAATGTACATTAATATTATTTTACAAAACCCCAAAACATCTAAAATTATGCCATATATAAAAAAACAGAAAATAAAAATAGTACTAAGGGATTTCATTGCCTGAAATGACAAAATTGAACTCTGGGTATCATTATTTATATTTCTTTATTCCCATCCAATCCTTTTGGTTTTCAGTCTTATGGCATCTACCCTTCATATGAAATGCATCATGAACTCATGATCCTCTCAGTCAAGGAAAATCTCAGTCTTCCTCATCAGCCCCCAACCTCTAGACATCTTGCTGTATCTCTTTGGAATTGGTCTTTTCTCCATCAGAGTTCCTTTGAAATCAAGTCTGGCATGTGAGACTTTAATTGCTCTGTCACAGCTTTCTCTTCATCAGTCAGTAGAGTTAGCTAGAAAACAAATTACAAAAGGTTTATTTCAAAACCTTCAAAGGTTGTTAAATGAGTTAAATTTTGCTTTGTTGCACAAATTTTTTTCATAATCTTATACTACATATTCAGTCTGGAAACCTGAAAAGCAAGGGAAAAGAATAGCTATCTGGCTACTTATATAGCATGGTTGAGTTTCCAAAGAATTTGCAATTAGGCTGTCCAAACAAGACCAAGAAATCAAAACACCATCATTTAACAGAACTAAGTGAATGTTTGAATACCATATTTGGAAAAGAGATTTGGACCAAAACAGTAGAAATTTTACCCAGAGAAATAAATGTGTGCTGAATTTTGAAAACCCCATCTCAAAAAATATTTTAAAAAATAAATAAGCCAGGCAGTGGTGGTATACACCTTTAATCCTAGCACTTGGGAGGCAAAGGCAGGCTAGACTGCTCTTCCAAAGGTCCTGAGTTCAATTCCCAGCAACTACATGGTGGCTCACAACCATCTATAATGGGGTCTGATGCCCTCTTCTGGTGGGTCTGAAGAGAGCAATAGTATACTCATATGCATAAAATAAATAAGTAAATCTTTAAAAAATAAATAAATAATGGACGATTAGGAAACAGCCAGAAATAACTATCCACACAAAGCAGGTCGGAGCAAGAGCAGAAACAAAAGGGAATAGAATTAATGCTAAAGGATTTTTCAGAACACCAAAAAGTTAGCTGAGAAAGGGAAAACAACACAAGCTACAGTTCAAACTTCTGAAGCATCTCCAAGGTAGCTCAGGCCAACTTCCATGACGCTGGAAGCAATCTCTATCTGCACTGTCTGATCAGGAGATGAAGAACTGAATTCTCAGGTTTATGTAATTACATTTAAATTCATATAACCATGTGTGGCTATTGAATAGTCCAGTTGTCCAAAACCTCACAACCCCATGATTCCTCCATGCGGCTGGCTTGACAGGTTAACATTGGCCCCACATGTTCAGGTATGTAAGATGTTAAGCTCATACTCTACAACGAAAACAGCTGCAGAACTCTTCTGCTTCAAACGAAGGGAGTGATGTGAATGTGGCAAACACGTTCTCAGTAAATCCGTTATTCCTAAGATAGCTAGGCAAAAATTCGCAGACCACTAATAAGTCCTCAAAGACTTTTTCCTAAAGTAAAACCCAATTAATTAGCCTGAAATTTGAAGCAACTGTTTTGACTTTGTTATATGGCAGGGTATGGTAGTATACACCCTTAATCCCAGCACTTGGGAGGTGGAGGCAGGGGGGATCTCTGTAAATTCAAGGCCAGCCTGGTTTACATAGCAAGCTCCAGGACAGTTAGGACTTCAGAGAGACCCTGTCTCAAAAACAAATATTTTTTATTCATGTGTATGTGTATCTAGGTGAATGTATACTACGTGTACAAGTACCTGAGACGCCAGAAGAGTCACAACACCCTCAAACTAGTTATTAACAACTGTAAGCAGCTCTGTGGGTGCTGGGAATCACTCTTGGGACCTCTACAAGACCAGCAAGTGTTCTTAACTGCTGAGCCATCTCTCCAATCCCTGCAGTAATTTTTCTTAACAGGTCTTTCCAATAAAATACGATACATTGTTTTAAAGCCTTTCTTATTGACAACTTTTTGTTTGTTTTAAAGTTTTGGGTACTTTTTTTTTTTTTTTTTTTTTTTGGTCTGTTTTGAGACAGAATCTTACTCTGAAGCTCATATTATCCTGGAATCTACATCAGTCCTGCCCTATCCTTCCAAGTACTGCATTTACAGGCATGATAGCCATACCCAGTGTTTTGGTACAAATCTCTTGAGTGATAACCTTTTACAAAAAAACATATTTAAGCCTCCACATCTTAGATATTTCTATTTATTCACTTCCCCCACCTCCTCTTCTGTTCTTGACTTCCTATTTATTAAGATCACCAATTTAAGTGTCCTTTTGAATACAGTTAATTCAAAGATGCAGTGTTACCTTTCCAAGTGAAAAGTCACTGTCACTGATAAAGTTTAAAGCAGTTTTAATTTCTGTTGCACATAATGCACCATTTTCCTTAATTTCACAAGGATGCTCACAAAATAATGGAAAGGCCTTTTTGGCTATTTTAGAGCATTTCAGTAAATCTTTGGTTAAATGTAGCCATTGAGTTTATTCTCAAACATTTGTCCCTATTACTGGAAAAGAAAAAAAAGTTTTTAAAATGTAAAAACCTAGCCTGGCGGTGGTGGCCTGTAATCCCAGCACTCTGGGAGGCAGAGGCAGGCAGATTTCTGAGTTCGAGGCCAGCCTGGTCTACAGAGTGAGTTCCAGGACAGCCAAGGCTACACAAAGAAACCCTGTCTCAAAAAAACAGGAAAAAAAAAAAACTTTATAAATTCTATCCTACATGTACCCCTTCCTGCCCCCTCTTCCCTGAAATAGAAAGGGTGATGCTAAGGGTCAAACCCAGGGCCATAAGCCAAGCCAGTAACCCACCACTGAGCTCTAAATACTGCGCAGCTGCATGGCCTTTAAGCTCTAGGCGAAAGCTATTTGTGGACATTCAACCCTTTAATAGGACCATTTTCATTTCTTTCACATTTAGACAACAGATAGGCTTTAAAATGTCCACTTATAAAGGTTATTACTACACAGAGAGATCTGTACCAATACAGCTAGGTATGGCAATCATGAAAATATAAGCGTTTCATTGATCTGCCCCCTTTAAACTCGAACATCTCTAAGTCTGATGCCATATCTGGGTTTTTTTGTTTTTTGTTTTTTGTTTTGTTTTTTTTTAGTTTTTTTTCGAGACAGGGTTTCTCTGTATAGCCCTGGCTGTCCTGGAACTCACTCTATAGACCAGGCTGGCCTCGAACTCAGAAATTCACCTACCTCTGTCTCCCAGAGTGCTGGATTACAGGCGTGCGCCACCACTGCCTGGCTCATCTGTAATTTAACTAAACTTTAAAATCTCATTTTTAGGGGGCTGGAGAGACAGCTCAGCAGTTAAGAGCACCGACCACTCTTCCAGAGGTCCTGAGTTCAATTCCCAGCAACCACATGGTGGCTCACACCCATCTGTAATGGGGTCTGGTGCCCTCTTCTGGTGTGTCTAAGAAGAGCAATGGTAGTGTACTCATGAATAAAATAATAATAATCTCATTTTTTAAAAAACATTAACTTTTGTCATTTTTAATTATGTGTATGTCGTGTGGTTAGCACCCTCTCGTGCTTTTGATCCGAGCATTGCAGAGGCACAGGCTGACTCATCTGCATGAGTTAGGGTCAGTCTGGTTTATAAGCAAGTCTCAGGGCAGCCAGAGCTACATAGTGAAACCTTGTCTCAGATAAACAGAAAAACATAAACAAAGTTGTTAATTATGTGTGTAATAAGTGTGTGGGTGTGTACATGGGAGTGCCACACCCAAGGAGAACAACTGGAGTTAGTGCAGGTTGTTAATGAACTGCCTACCATGGCTGGATCCTGTGGGCGAGCAGTGTGTGTTCTCATTGCTTTAACTGCTCAGCTCCCTATCCAGACCACCTACTTGTCCCATTTTTAAAGTGATGGGTAGAAGATTCACAATATTCCAATATGACTGTCATGCATTTTAAAATATAGCTTCCTTTTTTAGGGCTTGTAACCTGCCTTCCAATCATTGATCTTACTTGGCATAACCTGCTCCAAAAATGAACATTCCCATAGTTTTTCTCATCTGGCATAATTATTTCTCCCTTCAGACATTTCTACTTGTGGCTGATTTTCTAGTTTAGATGATTTAGATGGTATCACAAGGAACTGGGGATAGAATATTTGCAAAGAACCCTGAGTTTGAGCTCCAACAAGGCAGAGAAAAAAATGAGAGAAGGAGAGAAGAGAGGAGAGATGGTGTGAGGGGAAGGGAGGGGAAGAGAGAGACAAAGAGAATCCCTTGTCATAAGAACATTACTTTTCTATACTAGTTTTTAGTCTCAATGAGACTATAGGTTAGTATATCCAGCAATTCATAGCATGCATTCGGAATATTAATTTTTCTCTTTGCTCACTCACCCTAATTTTTCTATACTTTAAAACTTTTATGAATTTGTAGATAACTTGATATGGACATGTGGAGCCACATGATTTCTAAGATTTGTTTCCCAAAATGTGCTCCTAGTATCAAATTTTGGTCATATATAATGAAACAACTGTGACATAGTAATAGCTCTATGGGGGTGGCTGAGTTGGTAGATACTTGCTTACAACACCTCAAGCCCTTGATTCAATCCCGCTCCAGGGGTAGAGACAGAAGGTCAAGCTACGGAAATGGTTCAGTGACTAAAAGCACTTGTTTCTCTTGCAGAGGACCCAAGGTTGGTTCCCAGCATCCACATTATGGATCACCAAAATCTGTTCTGGGGAATCAAATGCCCTCTTTTCATTTCTATGAACACCTGGCACATACTCGATATACATACTTACATGCAAGCTACACCCATACACATAAAAGTACATATTAATTTGTTTTTCGAGAACCCAGCTCTTACAAATAAAATTGAAGGTCTTTATCCAGACAATCTAGTTTGTTCTTTGATTCCTTCTACAGTCTCTGCTGAACCCCCAACTTTTCTTTGACACTGCATAAAAATGTTTCTAAATCAGTCAGTTCTCAGTTCAAACTCTTAGTGCTTAGCTCAGTAACTGATGTTTTGTACTATCTATTTGAGGAATCTTTATATATCACTGACCTAGTTCACAAGTTCACATGTGTAAGGATTTTCCCTCCCTCTCCTTTTTTTCTTTGGCTTGGTTTGGTTTCTTTTGTTTGTTTGTTTGTTTTTGTTCTGTTTTGTTTTGTAGACAGAGTTTCTCTGTATAACCCTGGCTGTCCTCACTCTGTAGACCAGGCTGGCCTCGAACTCAGAAATCCACCTGCCTCTGCCTCCCTGCCTCCCAAGTGCTGGGATTAATGGCATGCACCACCACCACCCAGCTTGGTTTGGTTTCTTGAGACCGGGTTTCTTTGTGTAGCCCTGGCTGTCCTGGGACTCACTCTGTGGATCTCCAAAGAGCTGGGATAACACACAAAGCACACCATGCCCAGTTGATGCGGTTTGGAGGGCTGAGCCCAAGGCTTCATCCATGCTGGACAAGCACTGTACTGAGCAACATCTCCAATCCTTTTTTTGTTTTGTTTTGTTTTTTTTTTTTTTTGTTTTTTCGAGACAGGGTTTCTCTATGTAGCCCTGGCTGTCCTGGAACTCACTCTGTAGACCGGGCTGGCCTCAAACTCAGATTCCGCCTGCCTCTGCCTCCCAAGTGCTGGGATTACAGGCATGCGCCACCACACCCGGCTCCGTTTTGTTTTTAAGGTGGGATCTTAGCATGTAGCCCAGACTGGCTTTGAACAGTTTGTTGTTGGGTTTTTCTTTAAGAAGGTCCCATCAAGCCTGTCGAGCCCTGGAACTCACCATATACAGCACACTAGCCTATAACTTTTTGTGGAGAGGACTTCATTGATAGCTGCCGCCGCCACTGTTTGGTTTGGGGATTTATTTTGTTTTTCTTTCGAGATACTGTCCCCTTGGTCTAGGCTAACCTTACACTTGAAACATACTCAAAGCTGGTCTTGAAATCATAACATTCATGCCTCCACTTCCCAAGTGCTGGGATTATTAATATTTACCATTCTGCCTGGCTTTGCATCAAACACTTACTAGTTCCTATATAAACCAGATGAATCCCACTGAGGTGCCACATTCCTATAATTAAGGACTCAGGAGGCTGAAGCAGGACTGCTTTGAGTCCAAAATAGTGCTATACAATGATACCCCGTTTCCAAAAACAAAAAAGAATGGCTTCATTTTATAAATATTAGTAAGTTTAAGTTTTCTCTTCTGCAATTGTTGCAAAACCCGACACACAGTACACCTTTCATTAACCATGCTAAATCTACACAGTTTTTAATTTTTCTCATTTTACTGAAAAGAAATTAAGTTTTTGGGGAATCAAGAAAATTCTGTTTCTCTCAATAGTTTAAATTGACTACTAAATTTAAACTCCAACATTGTAGGAAGTAGAGGGAATGAATGAAATCCTGGAGTGAATGTGTGGTGTATTGTTAACGTGAGCCGGCCACGTCCAAGACCCCAGTGCCTCAGACCTTTGGAGGGATGACAAAGCCCTCCTCTAGTCAGAGTGCCCCTTGGACATTTATGGCCTAAAAACTGCTCCCCTATAGAGAAGGCTCCTGTCTACAATAAACTCTGCCTCCCAGTTCATCTACATCCCTGTTCAATTCTTTATACTCTGCTGGTATGCTCAGCCTTCGCTATAGAGCCCAGAGTACCAAATCCCAGAATGTCTGTATGTCTGTCTGTCTTTTCTTCATTCCTTCACCACCCCAGTCAGGTCCAAGAGCCTGGAAGCGTGCATGGATGTGGCACAACTTATTGGGATTTTCTTTTTTAAAACAATATTCACAACTAAATCTTAACAAATCCAACAGGCAGTGGTGGCACACACTCAGGAGGCAGAGGCAGGTGGATCTCTACGCATTCAAGGCCAGCCTAGTCTATAAAGTGAGTTCCAGGACATCCAGGACTATACAGAGAATCCTGCCTTGGGGGTGATAGTGGGGTTGGGGAACAACTTCACAATTCCAACCTGTAAACTGAAAACATTACCTCCAGGTTTGTTTGCTTTTGTAGTTCTTGTATCATGGTCATTGTCTTGTTCAAAAGAGCACAAATGCAGCTCTTGGTCTCTTTTTGCTCAACAGAAACTTCCTTAAAACGCGCATATAAAGCTTGATATCGAGACTTTATTGCTGATAACTCCTTTAAAATTGTACCTGCATTTTTCTACATCAAAAAAAAAGTAAGGTTAATATATATTGAATGATGTTGTAGAAATATTAAGCTTATTTTTATATTAATATTTACAACACCTTCTACCACATATTTATTTCATCACTATGCAACCCTAGTTGGCCTAAAACTCTACATAGATCAGACTGACCTACTTAGAGCTGTCTGCGTCTACTTCCTAAACACTATGAAAAGGTGTGCACCACTGTGCCCAGCTAGAAAAGACCTTGTTTGTATACAAACACACAGGTATAGACACACACACAAAATCATAAATACTTAAAATTTTAAAGGAAATTCTGATAGTGATATAATATGGATGAATCAAGTGTTTGTGTGTGAGCGCCTGCACAAGTGCCACCTTTTAGAAGTGGAGGTCACAGAATGACTTTCAAGGGTAAGTCCTCTCCTTCCACTAGTTCAAGGATTTGGACTCAGGTTGTCAGTCCTGTTTGGAAAGCCCATAATCTGAATACGAGGACATTTATGATGAAATAAGCCAGTCACTAATGAAGATGTAAGAGTGGTAAAATTCACACAGTTGGAGTTGGGTAGTAGTAATGATGGAGGGGTACTCTTTAATGAGTACAGTGTTAAGTTTAGAGAAACGAAAACATGCTGAGATAGCCAGGCAGTGAGTGGTGATATACACCTGTAATCACAGTCCTTGGCCAGGACAGTCAGAGCTATGCAGAAAAACCCTGTAACCCTGTCTTCGGGGGCAAAAAAAAAACAGAAAAAGACAAGACAACGCACTAAGATGGATGGTGGATATACATGTCTAACAAAGCAAATGTACCTGCAGCACCCAAATGGTGTACTTCAAAGATTTACATGGCCAAGTACAATGGCAGATGTCTATAATCCCAGCAAATGGGAGGCTTAAACAGGTAAGAAGTTCCAGACTGGATCCTGGGGTACAAAGCAAGTTTGAGATCAGCCTGGGCTACATAATTTTAAGGCTAACCTAGACTCGATAGTGAGATTCTGTTTCAAAGTTACAAAAAGAATAATTTTTAATAATAACTATTTTTGAACATTCTGATGGTTCCCGAAAATATCAAGTTGATATTGAGGTGCCTTTCTGACCAGTAATTTCATGCCAAGATATACCCACAGAAATGAAAATATGTACACAAAGAACTTCTACATGAATGCTCACAGAGGCACTATTCATTGTAGCCTCAAGGTAGGAGTGGCCTGAATATCTCACTGATGAGTGGTTTAAAACAACAACAATAACAACAACAACAACAACAACAAAGAAAAAAACAGTATAGTTCTACAATGGATAGCTTCTAACTATAGAAAAGAATCAAGTACTGGTCATGATACAACATGGAGTAAAGTTGGAAACATGCTAAGAGAAAGGCAAGAGAAGCACATACTTCCGCCTCACTGTTTGAGACATGCTTACAGTAACACACCTGTGGGACTAGAAAGTACACTAATAGATGCCATGAACTGAAGGGGGCAGGATTGGGGATAGGGAATGTGGTTTTTTCCTCAGTGATAAAATGTTCCAAAAGTAGGGTAATGGAAATAGTGAAAATTAAGATTTCAAAGCAAGGGCTAGTGGCATGGCTCAGTGGAAGTGCTTCCCTGCAGGCCTTCTGGTTTACATTCAATCTGCAGAATCCAGTGAGAACTAACTCCTAACCTGAGTTAGGAGTTGTCCTCTAACCTCCTCATGTGGACTAGGGATGCATCCACACATGCATACACCACACATATAATAGTAATGAATATTTTTTTAAAAATTTTCATGGAAACAGCTATAGGACTGAGGGTGACGATGCTAAAATCTAATGAATTATGTACCTTACTGGGTTGGTTTGTTCAAAATTCAGGCTGGCCTTAAACTTGCAAAACCAAAGGTTTTTTTTTTTTTTTTTTTTACGGATTCCGTTTTTTTAGCTTTTGTTTCTTTTTTTTTTTTTTTTTTGTTTTTCGAGACAGGGTTTCTCTGTGTAGCCCTGGCTGTCCTGGAACTAGCTCTGTAGACCAGGCTGGCCTCGAACTCAGAAATCCACCTGCCTCTGCCTCCCAAGTGCTGGGATTAAAGGCGTGCGCCACCACCGCCCGGCTTAGCTTTTGTTTCTTGACAGAGTCTCACTAATGTAGACCTGACTACCCCAGACTCAGGTAAAAAGGCTACCTAATATTTATAGCAATGCTCCTGTCTCTGGCTCCCAAGTACTGGCGTTATGGGTGAGCACTATCATGTCCAGCCTAAAATAATTTTTTTTAATATATGGAATTTTTGAGTTCAAATATGCTATTTCCTGTCTACTGTCAAATATACTGTTAACATACAATAATGCATGGAGATTGTTTTCTCTTTCCCATTGCTGTGTATACTTAAAAGGCATGAATTTATGGTATATAAACAGAACTCCGATGCAGTGGGCATGCGCCTGTGATTCCAGCTGCTTAGGGACTGAGGCAAGGGGATCTCAGTTAAGCCCAGAAATGGACACCAGACTAAGCAACACAGTAAGAACTCTTTCTCAAAATTAAAGTTAGTAATTTCTGAATAATGTAATGTTAATACTGTTCTAGTTGGCTTTCTATTACTGTAATAAAACACTGCCCAAAACAATCTCTGGGAGGAAAAGGTTTACACAGTTTACTCAGCCCAATCACAGTCCAAAGTAAAAGGAAATTAGGGCAAGAACTCAACCAGAAACCTGGAGGTAGGAAGAGAAGCAGAGGCTGTGGTGGAGTGCTGTTTACTGGCCTGCTTCCTTATACAACCCAAGACCACCAGTCCAAGGATGGCACTGCCTACAGTGGGCTGGGCCACCACCTATAAATCATAAAAAAAAAAAAAAAAAAAAAGCTCACACAGACTTGCTTACAGTCTGATAAAGGCAATTTTTTCAATTGAAGTTCCCCCTAAGATGACCCTGGATTGTGTCAAGTTGAAAGAGAAAATAACTACATAACTTTATACAAAAATTATTGCTCATACCCATACTATAATTAAACAAACTTAAGAGCATATCTTCTTTGCCAAAGAAGAGCGTGACCTCTAAGCCTTCTCTCGTCAATCTAAGAACCATTATTCTATGAGTAGAAATATTCAGTCTTTGCACTTCAGAGGCTTCTTCCTTCTACCTTTGAGTTCATCATCTGTGTTTTTAAAAATTAGCACGTATTATCAGTATAATTGCTTCAGTATACTATAAGCAATCTTCCATCAAAAAAAGATGTTGTAACTCTATAACCTAGTGCTTATAAGCTTGGTACTTAGTAATTGTTAGATTATATTACAATCAGAAATATTAACAAAAGTGGTGCACACCTTTAATGCCAGCACTCAAAAGGCAGAGGCAGGCAGCTATCTGTGAGGTTGAAGTTAGGCTAGTCTACATATTATTGAGTTCCAGGACACCAAGGGCTACTTAGTGAATGAGACCCTGTCGTCAAAACAAAACAAAGAAAACAAAATGATTTACTTATTTCCCAGTTACCTCTCCTGCTGAATGTGAGTGATTAGTCTTGATCTCATATTCCAGCCTATATTGAAGGTAATCCAAATCAGAATCAGCTTTCTGGAACTAAAAAACCAGTACACATATATTATTTAGTAAACAAAAATACATTAGTAAACATGAACTCTGTGAGTTTGAGGCCAAGAGTTCCAGGACAGTCAGTGCTACAGGGAAAAACCCATCTCCCGGGAGAAAAAGAATATGAACAAAAGCAAAAAAGTTTATAAGGCAAACAATATCTATAATACTCTATTAAAACTAGGGCACGCTGTGCTGGATGTAAACATGAATCAGCAGGTGAAGTGCCTGCAGTCACATCTGATGACCTGAGCTCAAACCCAAGATCCACACGGTGAAAGGACTTAAGGTTTCTTTTTTTCTGCAACAGGGTTTAATGTAAACCAGGTATACCTAGGGCTGGCTACAGCAGAAAAATCATCTGGTTTACCCCTCTGGAGCGGCTGGGATTAGAGGCCTATGTCCCTCCACTTTCAGGCAGTGCCAGGACCCAGTCCCAAGGCCTCTTGAATGCCTCGCCAAGCTACATCCATCCGACAATCTACCTGAACAACAAAGAAGGCATTCACATTGAACCTCTCATGAGAGGTTCATGAGACCTCTACATGTGCCAGGGCATGTGCACCACTGCACATGTGCATTAGCTGTTTTATGTAGGGCTGTGTGAAATCTTATTAAGATTTCCTTTAGGGGCTGGAGAGAGAATTCAGTGGTTAAGAGAGCTCTTAGTCTTGCAGAGAATCTAGGTCTGTTCCATTCTCAGCACATCCACATGACTGCTCAAAACCAACTGTAACTTGAGTTTCAGATCCAATACCCTCTTCTGGCTCCCACAAGCTCCTATACACATGTGAATGAAGGATATAGACTCAAGCAAGGACACACATACATACACATAAAAATACTAATTTACCAAAAAAATTATTCTAAGTTTATATTTATTTGTGTGTGTCTATGTTTACCTTGCCATGTGTGTAAAGAAACTCACAGAGGTCACAAGAGAATATACAATCCTCTCAAGGTGGAATTGCAAACAACTGTAAGCTGCCTACCTGGGTGCTGAGAAGCAAACTCCAGGCCTCTGGAAGAACAAGAAGCTCCTTGACCCCAGAGCCATCGCTCCAGCCCCCAAACCACAAATCTCCAAGAAAAAAAACATTAGTGACTTGGATTGAGAAAATAATGTGTGCATGTGTCTGTGGTTTATGTGCATGCACATATGTACATGTACCATGTACCATGCATGGACAGGAAGACTTTAAGACACTAAAAAAGAAACATTAGTTGCAAATAAACACATGAAAAATATTCAATATCACTAAATGGACTATGGAAAAGATTTTATCAAATTATTTACCTTTTGGGGGGGGGTTCTCAAGACAAGGTCTCTCTGTGTAGCCCTGGGTTCCACTCACTCTGCAGACTAGGTCTCAAACTCAGAGATTCACCACCACCACCACACATACCCCCTCCCCCGCCCCTGCCTCCCAATCGATGGGATTAAGGGCTGTGCTGCCACCCAGTTGATTTTCACAACTTCTCCTAATAGTCCCATATGTCAGTATTTACACAACAGAAATAAGAAATTATGCCCACACAAAGACACTCAATGCTTCCACAACTTTATTCATAACAGACAAAGCCTGGAAACAACCCAAGAAACAATCTGTCAGATTTTATATGGTATACGATATACTCAGCAATAAAAATTAGTCAATTATCAACGCATGCAACAAGGACACAATGGCAAAGGCAGTTACAGTAAATACAAGAATGCAAGTAAAAGAACAAATAATGTGCTAACCTATTCATATTTCAGAAAAAACCACTGTTTGAAAGTAGACTGCAGACACAGTGATACTTTTGAAATGAAATGTAATGAAAATGTTTTAAATCTCAGTAATGGAGTTAGTTACATTATGTATACATTTGCCAAAACTAATCATAATATACACTTAAATTTAAATTTTAGTTTTACTTACATAAAATTGTTTAAAAAGTTAAAAATAAAAAAAAAAACTTATTACCAAAAACTGATGATTTTTGGATTTTTTTTGGGGGGGGGGGGGGTTTCGAGACAAGGTTTCTCTGTATAGCCCTGGCTGTCCTAGAACTCACTCTGTAGACCAGGCTGGCCTCGAACTCAGAAATTGCCTGCCTCTCCCTTCCAAGCGTGCGCCACCACTGCCCGGTACTGATGATTTTTGTATGCACAAAAGGATATACTGTGTGATACACTGTGACACACTTCCATGACGAGATTTTTTTTTTAATTCTATCTTTAATTTTTGAGGGGGAAGTTACAAGGGCAGAAGGCAGATACTAAGGGATGGGAGGATAAGTGGAATTGGGGTGTTGGGGTGCATGATGTGAAATTCACAGCCAATAAAAGGGTTTTTTTTCAAAGTAATGATTTATATTTTATAGGTACAATAATCAAGCCTGTCTAAATTTTAAGGATTTTATTATTCTGTAGATGTAACAGTGGTGTGTGTGTGTGTGTGTGTGTGTGTGTGTGTCTTTGTATTTGTGTGCTTGCAGAAACCAGAAGACAACACTGAACTGCCTGGAGCTAGAGTTGGCTGGGAGCTACTAGATGTGGGTGCTGGGAAGGGAACTCAGTCCTCTGTACTGCTCTTAGCTGGACCATCTCTCTAGTCCCCTTCCTAAGTGTTACATTTAAGCATTTCTTATGTAATACTAAAATGGACACTAAGACATGAAGCATTACCACACAATAAACAGACATGAGAGACTATCACTTACCAGTTCATACATTATATAATAAGACCTAAGAGTTGCCATAACCTATTCAAGTCTGTTACAAAAAGAAGCAAATTACAAAGTACTAATCAAGTAAGCCATTACTTCACAATGTACAGTAATGAATTTTTCAGTGCAATACAGAAATGATTAATGTTAAATATATTTTTTTCAAATGATGACTTTTTAAAAAATATACACAGTAACAAAATTATATAGTTTTTAGCACTGAAAATTATAGAAAACTTTTCACAAATACTGAAGATGTAAGAGAAGAACCAAGAAAGGTGTCTGACCTGCTTGCGGATGCTTTGACAATACTATTGCACTGCTAGCTGTAAAGTACAGTAGTGCAATAAAGTCAGAGCAGTCGTGAGCAGTAGTGAGCGGGAAAGGAATGCAGGGTTCAGTGTGCAAAGACCTTAGAGTTGACTTGCCAGAAGACATCCAAAACCTAAAAACATTTATACCAAAGTTTATTTTTTGAAGGGCAAATGACCAAAGTGATAATTGGTTTTTGATGACTAACCTGTAAGTAGAAGCATTCAGACATAAACATGCACAGATGTAAAGGAATTCACACACCACTTAAATCTTGTGCTTTGGGGGCTGGAGAGATATCTCAGAGGTTAAGAGCAGTGACTGCTCTTCCACAGGTCCTGAATTCAATTCCCAGCAACCACATGGTGGCTCACAACCATCTGAAATGGATTCGATGCCCTCTTCTGGTGTGTCTGAAGAGAGACAGTATACTCTCATACATAAAATAAATAAATCTTTTTAAATGTGGGGTTTTTTTAACCCAAGAGTTTATTGAGGGCTATTATATATGGGAAGAGATTATCAGAGAACCAGTATATTCTAAACAGGATATTAGCCCAACCTAACCTAATATTAGACAAGAGGATTTTGAATATTTCACTCTTAAAATATCTTATGTAGTGAAGAATGGCATATGCATTACTATCAAAAAGCAATGAGAGGGATAAAATGTGTCGTTAAAAGTCAGAAGTAAACCAAGAAACAGAATTCAAGTATCCTATTATACTGCCTCTGTGAACAATCTCAGGCTGATCCTCAAAAGGAGGGCAGGAGACAAATACCTCTCAATCAGTAAGTGAAAGGAAAATGTTAGCGAACAAAGGGTAGCCTACAATGAGCTTAGTTCACCATTAGTAATGCTGACTGATGAAAAAATACATTCCCATTATTTTCGTTAACCTTCCTTTAATGGTCCAGTTTAATTACTCAGGCAGATCAAACAGACTAAAAACTGTTTTTGAGGATACTTATCCTCAAATCCTGGACTAGAAAACCCAAGCATTGGGTTTTAAAGACAAATGTTAAAAGGAAAATTTAATTTTCTGAATTAGATGTTAACAGGGAAAATACCAAATAATTTATTAAGATTAGACTTTTTACAGAGTGAAGATAACTACTGCCTTTGCAAAGTTAAATAGCATGTATGCAAGGGCTCCTTAGCAAATCTGAAGAATGCACAAGAAATCATTTATCTTTGTCTTACAAAGTAACTTTTCAACAGATACTTTTAAAAAAAAAAGGAACATAGCAAATGTGAAGATAACATGTCTTTTGTTGTCTAGTCAATAAAAAGCAGTTAATATTGAAAATCAAAATTAAAAATAATGTTTTTCAAGCCCTTAGTTATGAAAAAAAATTCAGTAACTTAAAAATTGTAAATGCTACCATGAATGTACTTCAGGAAATGTCACAAAGGGAAAAGCTGTTTTCCTTTCATCCACTGCAAAAAGAAATTTTACAGCTACACCATAATTCATACAATATCAAAAACATGCTAAAGTTCAACAACCTCATACCTTCCCAAAACTTACTTTTTGCAGCATGTTTTAACTTGTATTTTCCTTCTTTAAAAAAAAAAAAGATTGATTGATTTATTATATTTAAGTACACTGTAGTTGTCTTCAGAGACTCCAGAAGAGGGCATGGGATGGCTGTGAGCCACCATGTGGTTGCTGGGATTTGAACTCAGAACCTTCGGAAGAGCAGTCAGTGCTCTTAACCTCTGAGCCATCTCACCAGCCCCTTGTATTTTCTTTAAGATAATTTGCTCAATATTTTTTAAAAGTCTGAGTATTGATTGTAACGGAAGGACTAGATAAAGGTCAGAAACTGATCAACCAATTACAAAATACAACCTGTTAAAAAGCAGAATTATCCTCTAACAAGTAAAAATATCTCCACCTATTCAGGTGGAAGGAATTCATGATATGGGAAAGGGACAAGAGAAATTTACATGCTGGTTGATTGATAGAACCTAACACCAATATTTAGCATTTTGTACATATTTTTAATATGGTAAACACACACACACACACACACACACACACACACGAAAAATCCTTAAGTCAAATATTCATTTTTCAAGATTTGGAAGGCTGCAGAAAATTCTTCTCTTCGCCCCACCCCTACCCCCACACTCCCTCCACAAAGAAAGTTTTGAAATACAATGTTAAACGCGACGGGAAATCTTTCTAATAAAACGTGTTTGAAACACCAGAATTCATTAACTCAAGAGAAAAGAAACTGAGGCTTCACACTTTCTAGGGTGGGAATGGGGGAGGCGGGGTGGTATTCACTATCTTCCAGGATCACCCCAAAGTCTTTTCCAAAGCAGAAGTTACAAACTCAAGATTTTCTTTGGAGAGAGTAACTCAGACACAACGGATACCTAAGAAGAAAAAAGGGCAGATTGCAGATGAAGGAGTGTTTTACTTTTTAATATTAATCTTGATTTTTTTAAAAGGTGGGGGCGGCGTCCGATGATCAATCTGGAAGAAAAGTGATCGTGCAAAAGAAGCCTGAAGCCAGAACAAGAAAACTAAGAAAAAAGGCGCGGGGATCTAGCAGGCAATGCAAGGATGGGAGGGCGGGAATAAAGAGAACGCTGATGGAGAACGACGAGACCCCTTGGCTGGACGCTCGGTGCTCAGCAGCCTCGCCCGCAGCCGCCAGGTCCTTCCTCCCGGGTTCCCCTTGCACAGAGGAATGGAAGTGGGCATCTGGAAAGCAGACCGCCGGGCCTGGCGCAACGCTGCTCGCGCTCCGGGAAGGAGCTCCAGGCTCGATCCTCGCGGCGGCTCCTCTTCCCACGCCACCTCCGAGCCGCAGAGCCGCGTCTGCGGGACCGCGGCCAAGTTTCTCGTGCAAGTGTAGCATCCTCTTTCAGACTGTCCCAGCTCGCCGGGGAGTAGGTGCACAGAGGACCTGAATTTCTCCGCGCCCCTAGACTCCTGCCCCACCTCATCCTCCATCCCTCTTTTCGGGAAACGTAAACGACCTCTCTCCTCCTGGGAGCATTTAAAGGCCGTTCCAGTCACGCTTGGGCAAGGAAGGTAGAAATACAGGAGGCGGTATCTGTGCCGGGCGCGGCTCCTGGAGCCGATGGAGGAGAAAGCCAGGACCAGGGAATTACAAAGGCCCCACACCCTCAACATCTCCCGCCATTTCCCTCACGAGTTGCCCGGATGTAACCCCCTTCCCCCGCGGCGGTTGAGAGACCAAGGCGGCGGTAGCTGCCATCCGTGCAGAAGGAAGGAACTCAATTCAGGTTCCAGCCTCCACAGGCCAGTTTCGGGAGACTCCAAATTGCGCCTCACCTTCTAGGCCATCGGTGGAGAACATTAATTACCCAGTAGGCTTCCTTCACTCTCCACTCACCATCAGTTCCAGCTTATCGACCTCCGCCTCCATATTGAATAGTTGACATTCCTCAGACCGCGGAGGCGCTTAAGCTGCAAGCCGTGCTAGCACTGAGGGCTTCTATTGGACAGCTGTCACTCAACGTCTCGCGCTCATTGGCTCGTCCGTTTGGTCGGCGCCCGCCTATTGGCGCCTGGGTAACGCCCCTCCTTATAAAACGCACGTTTCTGTTGGACAAAGACACAAAACGCCTCAGGACGATTGGCTGCTGAATATGTGATTTTTTCCATTGGCTGCCTTGTGTTCCTTACTTTCAAGTTCATACTTGGAAAAGAGTTTGCGATTGGTGCACACGGAAACAGCAACAGCCAATGACATAAAAGCTTCCACTGCGGGCCTAGGCGACGTGACACACCTTCTTTTCTCTTCGGCTTCCCCGCCCCTTCTCGCCCGCCTTCCCTTATTCATACAAGAAGCGCCTCAGTTCCGATTGGCCAGGATGTAATGCTCTCTCGGCCAATCGTAGTCCAAGATGTGCTTTGATCCTTTCAAGACAACGAACCCCGTAGAGACCACGTCTACGATTGGTCGCTCCTCCGCATAGATTTAATTTTGAAATTTTCTTTATGGTGTGGAAGAGGCTTAGGCCCGAACTTCGTCTAACCCCCAGGCTTTTAGACTAGTAAGTGCAATGACGTTTTTTTCTCTTTGTTACCTGGTCCCGTCTTCCGTTACTCAGACTGTTGATGGTTGGGTTCTTATGATGGAGGTGGGTCTTGAGCCGGACAGGGAAGGGAGATGGAGCAGAAAAGGAAAGGTTTGGGACGCGACAAGAGCTCCGTTGGCGACATCTGAGCCACTTGTTTTGTTTTGTTTTGTTTTGTTTTGTTTTGTTTTTGTTTTTGTTTTTCGAGACAGGGTTTCTCTGTATAGACCTGGCTGGTCTGGAACTCACTCTGTAGACCAGATCAGGCTGGCCTCGAACTCAAAAAAATCCGCCTGTCTCTGACTCCCAAGTGCTGAGATTAAAGGCGTGCTCCACCATTGCCTGGCTCTGAGTCACATTTTTATTAAACACTGCAATAAGTTTTGAAGGGATTGCCTTTTGCCCAATCTTTTTCGTAGCTTTTTACTTCTCAAAGGGGGCCCGCCGACTAGCGGCGATTGGCTTCTCTGGTCGCTAGTGACAAATAATCTACCCAAATTTCCTATCAGAATATATATTTAACAAGGTGCTCTTCCCCGCCATTCTTCAGCACATTTACGTTTGTGGAGAAATATTTACAGTGTTCCATAATGCAAAGTTACTTCTGACATCTACTTTTTAAACGTATACCCTTTTTACTGTATGTCCAGTAGTGTGCTGGGTAAGACTAAGGAACTGTGGTCACTCTTGAGAAAGACACAGGAAAGAAGGGGGGGGGGCGGCGGGAGGGGGGTCAATGCTCCACAACATTAAAAAAAAATTTAATTGACTATAGTCAATGGCAGTGATAGTGATCATGCTACAGTGATTCAAAGTGAACCAATTGAATTGGTGATGGAACTTAAACTGACTAAAGGTGGATGTAAAGAAAATGAGCTTTAGAACGCTGATGATGAAATAACACCTGCCATTTGTGCTGCTGCTACAGTTTTTTTTTTTTTTTTTTGTGGGTTTGGTTTTTTTGTTTTGTTTTGTTTTGGTTTTGGTTTTTGTTGTTGTTGTTGTTTGTTTGTTTGTTTGTTTTTCGAGACAGGGTTTCTCTGTGTAGCCCTGGCTGTCCTGGAATTCACTCTGTAGACCAGGCTGGCTGCTACAGTTTTAGAAGTGCCCCTGGCCAAAGATTTTTTATGGGCTTGGTGTGTTTTCCTAGCTCAGAATTGAACTGGAATCTGAAGGAGGAAGGGATATTTTGTAGAGGAGACTGACTTTTTTTTAAATTTTATTTATTTTTATGTATATGAGTACATACTGTATCTGTACAGATGGTTGAGAGCTAGCATGTGGGAATTGAACTCAGGACCTCTGCTTGCTCTGGTCCTGCTCGCTCCAACCCGGTTCGCTCCGGGCCCTGCTTGCTCTGGCCCAAAGATTTATTTATTATTATATGTAAATACACTGTAGCTGTTTTCAGACACTTCAGAAGAGGGAGTCAGATCTTGTTAGGGATGGTTGCTAGGATTTGAACTCAGGGCCTTTGGAAGAGCAGTCAGTGCTCTTAACCACTGAGCCATCTCTCCAGCCCACTGATGGAGTTCTTAAAGAACCAGCAGTGTCAACTCACGAAGAAGACTAACTATTGTTCTGAGATAGGAGCTTGGGTATCAACAACTAACCCAGGCTTTTTTAAATTTTTATTTTTTCACATAAGGATATATATATTTAAATATAAAACGTAAATATTTTAAGTACTATTAAGTATTTCAAAATACAACAATTGTCTTAAAACAAGTCTTTTATTTTGGGTAATAGTATAAAGCCTGTTAATGTTACTGTAGCCCCATAGTCTATTAGAAAAGGCCATGGTCTCTGAAGAGCTACAGGTTTGCATTTTTATCCTTTATTGTATTATATTGGGCAGATAGCTAATCTAACCCTCAGCTTAGTTTTGGTTTTGTTGTTGTTGTTTTGTTTGTTTGTTTTGGTTTTTTTGAGACAGGGTTTCTCTGTAGTTCCGGCTGTCCTGGAACTCACTTTGTACACCAGGATGGCTTCGAACTCAGAAATCCGCCTGCCTCTGCCTCCCAAGTGCTGGGATTAAAGGCATGCGCCACCACTGCCCGGCTTCTCAGCTTAGTTTTGTATAACACTAGGACTAAAATCTTTCTTATCAGGGATTAAAACCTTTGAGGAGATTGAAAATTAGCAGGAGAAAAGTAGAATGTACCCCACTTAAAGGGGCATTTAATAAAGGGTCCCTCCCACTATGGCATCTACCTATCACAGGAGATGCTCAATATATGCTGCTGAATCACAAACCCACGCTTTAATATAAGATAATCCCCTACAGCCATTTCCTCTACTAAGGAAAGCCAAGGGCTGAGTACTGTAGTCACTTGGAAAACCATTTTCTAACACGCAGGAAGCCTTGGCTTGGCTCTGCAGTTCTTCGTAATCCCAATGTGATCCTATACTGCAGCCAAGCAAGCAGAGGCAGCTGAATAGGAAGTCTGAAGGCCACCCTAAGATGCACAGGATCTTGTCTCAAAACAACTTTTAAAAAAGGAAGGAGGGTCAGCTCAGTAATAGAGCACTTGCCTAAGCAAGAGCCAAGCCCTGGGTTCCATCTCCAGCTGGGGAAGGGGACGCGCAGGGAATAAAGAAAAACTCATTTGGCTTCATGAATAAAACCACAAAAGCAAGGTGAGGAGCTAATATAAAGCCAAAAGAAAAGATTCTGCAGACCTTATCATCTGAGTTTACACCTTCCTCCATCCATTTGATGTGATTTCTAGAATACTGCTTACTTTCTCTCTGGTTTTTAGTTTATTTTGTTTTATGAGACAGGGTCTCATATACCCAGGCTGCCCTTGGAACTCATTAGGTAGCTGAAGCTATCCTTAAGTCCTGATCTACCTGTCTCCACCTTCTAAGTAGTGAGTACAGGTGTAGACACTGTACCTCAGATTTTAGATGTCTTGGATACAGGATCACCTATGTATCTTATGACGTTCCTCAATCCACAGTGGTCCTGCTTCAGATCCCAGCCCCCAGTGCAGAGATTACAACAGGTCTCTACCACCATGGGCACAACTACAATTTATTTCTTAACCAAGGTTGAAAAAAAAGGAAAAACCTTGAAATAAACATAAAACAACCAAGATGATATATTCAGAGATATATAAAGTTTCTACATCATAAGTCATTGAAGTGCATACTTAAGTTTTATACATTTTTCTATATGTATACATTATTATTTAAGAAACATGCATTTCCAGAACTAAAGAAATGGCTCTGTAGTTTAGAGCACTAGCTGCTCTTCCAAAGGACTTGGGTTCAATTCCCAGCACCCACATGGCAGCTCACAACCCCCTGAAGCTCCAGTTTCGGTGGATATGAAGCTTTCTCCTGGCCTCCTCAGGCACCAGGCATGCAAACAACACAAAGACAGCCACATACGCAGGCAGGTATGCATCTACATAAAATACATTTTCTCAACTTCAAATTTTTCTCTATAGAAATCATGCCCAAGTACAAACAGCGAAGAAGAAAGCTAAAAGCCAAAGCCAAACGATTGTTTAAGAAGAAAGAAGCCTCTCAGGTCCCGCCCAAGTTATTGACACCTCCCCCTCCACCACCCACACCAGAAAGGTAAGGTGTGATGGAGAAGACAAACCATTAGATCTTATCCATCTCAGCCAGTGATAATATAAAACATGCAGTCCAATTTTAATTTCATAAATCATTTCTTTTTTTTTTTTTTTTTTTGGTTTTTTGTTTTGTTTTGTTTTTTTGTTTTTCGAGACAGGGTTTCTCCGTGTAGTCCTGGCTGTCCTGGAACTCTGTAGACCAGGCTGGCCTCGAACTCAGAAATCCGCCTGCTTCTGCCTCCCAAGTGCTGGGATTACAGGCGTGCGCCACCACACCCGGCTCCCAAATCATTTCTATTTTAAGTATGTCCCATGTGAAAGTTGAACTGTGTTTATATTAAAAGTATTGCTAAGCATGGCACTTCATGCTCTCTGTAACCCCACCACTCAGGAGGGGTGAGGCAGGAGAATTGCTGAGTGTTCAAGATTCTCATGGGCTACATCGTGAGTTCCAGGCCAACTTGGGCTATGAAGTCAAAGTAGAGAAGGGTACAGTGGGGTTAGAGAAATGGCTCAGATGTTAAGAGCACTGGCTGCTCTTCTAGAGGTCCTGAGTTCAATTCCCAGCAGCTACATGGTGGCTCACAACCATCTGTAATGGGATCAGATGCCCTCTTCTGGTGTGTCTGAAGACAGCTAAAGTATACTCATATAAATAAATAAATCTTAAAGAGAGAGAGAGAGAGAGAGAGAGAGAGAGAGAGAGAGAGAGAGAGAGGCACAGTGGCACAAGTCTTTAGTGACATCACTCAGGAGATGCTGCTGCAGGCAGATGTCTGAGAGCTAGGCCAGCTGAGGGATAGGTAGGGCTCCAAAGGAAACCCTGTCTCTAACCCTGAAAAGCAGAGCAGAGCCAACAGGAGACTCAGCAGGCAAACCGTCTTTGCCTCCAAGCCTAACTCATTGGGTTTGATCCCTGGGACCTGTGTGGTAGAAGGAGAGAGCCCACTCCTGAGATTGTCCTCTGAACATAGCACATATGCCATAGTGTGCATGCACTCACTCAGACACACACACACACACAGTATTTAAGATGGACATGGTGCCATATACCCTTAATCCTAGCATTCTATAGGTTGACAGGATGACCAAGAATTCAAAGTTATCCTCAATTTAGACAACTAATTCAAAGCCTACATGAACTATAGGAAGCTAACTAAAAAATAAGTAAATTAGAGCCGGGCGTGGTGGCGCACACCTGTAATCCCAGCACTTGGGAGGCAGAGGCAGGCGGATTTCTGAGTTCGAGGCCAGCCTGGTCTACAGAGTGAGTTCCAGGACAGCCAGGACTACACAGAGAAACCCTTTCTCGAAAAACCAAAAAAAAAAAAAAAAAAAAAAAAAAGTAAATTAAATTTTTAACCAGACATCCTGAATTTTCCATAGCACAAAAGATGAAATGAGGGCAGCAGAGAGGCTACATGGTTCAGACAGCTCTTGCCTAGAATACTCTGAGTTCCCAGCACCCATGCAGAGCAGCTCATAGTTGCCTGTAACTCCAGCTCTAGGGGATCTGATACCTTCTTCTGGGCTCCTCAAGTATCTGCAGACACACACACACACACACACACACACACACACACACACACACACACACAATGAGGTAAGAATCAGAAGGAGTTGTATTTAAACCCAAAGTAACCTACTTCCCCTTTTGAGTTGAATTTTACTGAATAATTACAGCAACTATCTGATGAGAGAGGGACACAGAACTTGGATAAAAGTCTCAGTTCTGGTCAGGTTGGTCATCTGTTCCGAAACTCAGTTGAGAGTATCATAGACAGGAAGGCTGGGCTGCTGAGCTCCAGGAGTTGTAGGGTGCTCATGCTCCTACCCACATGCTTTGTGTGCCCTTCGTTGTAATCCCTCTCCGCTTGCTTTTGTTCTTGAGGATAGCATCTTACTTTGTAGGTTTTCTATCTCCAGTCTGGGCTACCCTGGAACTCTCTGTAGCCCCACTGACCTTGAGCTTTTAGAAATCATCGCTGGGCGTGGTGGCGCAGGCCTGTAATCCCAGCACTTGGGAGGCAGAGGCAGGTGGATTTCTGAGTTCGAGGCCAGCTTGGTCTACAGAGTGAGTTCTAGGACAGCCAGGGCTACACAGAGAACCCTGTCTCGAAAAAACAAAAAACAAACAAAAAACAAACAAAACAAAACAAAAAACAAAACAAAACAAAAAAAAAAACCCACAAAAAAAGAAATCATCGAGCCGGGCGTTGGTGGCGCACGCCTTTAATCCCAGCACTTGGGAGGCAGAGGCAGGCTGATTTCTGAGTTCGAGGCCAGCCTGGTCTTCAGAGTGAGCTCCAGGACAGCCAGGACTACACAGAGAAACCCTGTCTCGAAAAACCAAAAAAAAAAAAAAAAAAAAAAGAAATCATCCTGCTTTAACTCCTGCCCTGTTTCTCCTCTGAGAGCTTGATATGTACCACCTTATTCAGCTTATTTTATTTTTGGTATGCCAGGGATTAAACTCATGGTATCACACATGAAGGACAAAAAATTAAAAATAAAGTCAGGCTTCGTAGCCCACATCTATAATCCCATATCATGTTTAACAAAGTCATCATAGGATACATGAGACCCTGTCTCAAAAAATAAAAATGTGCCTGGCAGCAGTGATGCTGGCAGTGCAGGCCTTTAGTCCAGGACTCAGAAGCAAAGGCAGGTGAATCTATGTGAGTTCCAAGGTCAGCGCGGTCTACAGAGAGAGATTCGGGATAGCCAGGGCTCAAGTGAGCTAGCTCACAACCTCATACAACTCTGACTGCAGAAAATCCTTTACTGTCTTCCCTGGCCTCTGCAGGCACTTACACACATGACATACACTCATACAGACACAGCACGCACACACACATAATTCTTTTTAATCCAATAGTAAATAAATAAATAATAAATAAAGCTAAGTTTAGCGCACACGTGTGATCCCAGCACTCAGGAAACACAGGAAAGAGGTGTAAGTTCAAGGCAACCATGGTCCACAGTCCGTTCCAGGATAGTCAGAACAACATAGTGAGACCCTGTCTCAAAAAAAGGGAAAAGCAAAGCAAGGAAGTCAGCCACGCATTCCGAGCCTGGTCTTGAGTCACACTATAAACAAGCCATTAGTGGTAGAAGACGCAGCTCACTGCGAGAATGTATGTTTAGTACACAGCCTTAGCCTCACTCTCCAGCCCCAAAATTAATTAATTTAAAATAAATAAAGCCTATTAATTACTTAATTAGAAGCTGTCACTCTGACCTAGGTTGGGATTGAGAGATGGTGTATTTTGGTTTTGGGGGTGCAGAGTCTCACTCAGAAGCCTTTGTTGACCTAGAGATCCACCTGATTTTGTAGTGTGACTTGGAAGCAGGGACGTCCTTTCTTTTTGAGGCAGGGTCTTACTATATTGTTTTGACTGGCCTGGAATTCACTATGTAGAACAAGCTTGCCTTTTATATCCATCCTCCTGCCTCTGCTTTCTGAGTGTGAACTAACATAGCCAGCCAAGACCTACAATTTTTTTATTTGTTTTGTTTGATGTTTCTTCCACAGAATGGTTACTTCTTCAGCAACTATTCCCCAAAGCAGAAACTGGCTAAGACCGTCTTGGAACTTCAGATTTCCTAACATCAAAGATGCAATAAGCCTTTGGACAAATAGAGCATGGTGCATATACAGTTGCTGTCAGACCTGTGTAGCCCAGGTATAAGGTTCATAAAACTGTTCTCAGCAATATAGTGTTTGTCTTGTTCTGCCAAACTTAGTATTTGTGTTCTTTTATGGTTCCTAGGCTTGATATACTCCCAGGGCTAAGCTTGCATAAGATTAATTTGTGCGATTATACCTGTCTTTGCTTACGTAAGACATATGTGACACCACTTGCTTTACCATTCTGCTCGTGAGACTCAGGCTTGTTTATGTATGAATTTCAGAGTTTAGAAGCATTGAAAGATGCCATCTTCCCATCCCGAGTCTATCACAGAGAACTTCACAGTCTAAAACAACAACTGTGTGTTTTGAAAAGTGAACTGGGTAAGCTCCAAGAAAACCTGAAGGTAGGCACCACCAAACAAACATCAGAGATTTTATCTGAAAAAGCTGTTGCAGTAGGAAAATACTCTGGATATGAATTTGGGTGTTACCTCAAATATCAGGCAAAAAGAGTTCCTTTGCAAAAGAGGAAGGCAAGACTATAATGGGGGCACTGGAGAGATGGCTGCCCGGTTAAGAGAGTATGCTACTCTTTCTTTTTTGGGGAAGTGGGGGGGGGGGTTTCGAGACAGGGTTTCTCTGTATACCCCTGGCTGTCCTGGAACTCACTCTGTAGACCAGGCTGGCCTCGAATTCAGAAATCCGCCTGCCTCTGCCTCCCAAGTGCTGGGATTAAAGGCTCTCGCCACCACCGCCCAGCTGAGAGTGTGCTACTCTTGCAGACAATCAGACTGGGTTCCTCGCACCTCCAGTGGGAGTCTTACACATGCCTGGAACTCCTGCTTTAAGGGATCCAACTTCTCTGGCCTCCAAAGGAATCCATACTCAGGAGTGCACGTATACACACATCCAAATAATTAAAATTTAAATCTATTTTTAAATGTACATTAGGAAAAAGTAATGGTCTTGGCCCTATAAACAAAATAAAAGTATAAAAAGGAATTATAAATAAAATAAAATAAAATAAAATAGAAATATAAAAGGAAATTCAGTGGGCAACACTGAACTTAATCAGATTGACAAAACAACCAAAAACCCTAAAAGGTTTTGAAAAATGGATGCTTTCTTACATTATTGAGAAGAGCATAAACTAATGAAGCCTCTATGTGCTATGGTGAGGAAAAGACCTTGTGGTCAGGAGTACTTGCTGCTCTTGCTGAGAACCCAGTTTAGTTCACAGCACCAATGTCAGGTGTCTCCTTACTGCCTATACCTCTAGTACCAGGGAATCAGACTCCCTCTTCTGACTTCTGCGGGCACCTATACCCACACTGTGCACATTCAAACAGATAGGCACACATATGTATATGTAACATAAAATGAGTAACTCTTTAAAACATGGTTTTGTTTTATTTTCATCAGGAAGTAGCTCTGGATGGACTTAGTTGGTAGAGTACTCAGTCAGCACACAGGAGGCCCTGGTACCACATAAGCAGCCATGGTGATATATGTAAGCATAGCACTTAGGAAGTAAAGGCTGGGGGCTGGAGGGATGGCTCGGCGGTGAAGAGCACCAACTGCTCTTCCAGAGGTCCTGAGTTCAAATCCCAGCAACCACATGATGGCTCACAACCATCTGTACAGTTATAGTGTACTCATACATAAAATAAATAAATCTTAAAAAAAAAGAAGAAGAAGAAGAAGAAGAAAGTAAAAGCTAGAAGATTGGAAGGAAAGGCCATCCTTGGCAACATAAGGAGGTTGAGGCTAGCCTGGGAGACATGAGACCCTGTCTCATAAAAAAATATTTTTAGGCCCGGAGAAATGACTCTGCAGTTAAGAGCACTGATTGCTCATCCAGAGGTCCTGAGCTCAACTCCCAGCAACCACATGGTGGCTCATAACCATCTGTAATGGGATCTGATGCCCTCTTCTAGTGTGTCTGAAGACAGCTAAAGTGTACTCATAGGCATAAAATAAATCAATAATTCTTTAAAAAATATGTTCATTGGGCATATAATTTAATGGCAAAGCATTTGCCTGCCATGTGGACTCCAAGGTCAATCTCCAGTGTGAGGGAAGGGAGAGTTGCAAATAATAAATACTGAAGTGGGATGAGTGTGCAAATGTGTGCAAATGTGACATTCATGAGCCTAGGAGTATAGTTCAGTGGTAGACTGTTTGCCTAAAATTCCAGATGTTCAATCCTCAGCACAGCAATGAGCAATAAAAGAATCCCCTGCACCCAGTACCAACACTTTCATTAGGTGTGACAGGGCATGGCAGAGGCACGAGGATTGCCTAGCCTGGATTACAGAGTGAAATCTGGGCCACTGTGGGGGAAAAAAATTGCCAGGCAGTGGTAGCACACACCTTTAATCCCAGCACTTGTACATACATATATTTCCTCACGTGTAGACTGTCTTAAAGCAGGGCTGTGGTCCATTAGTACAGCAGTATCTTAAAATGCACAAGGCCCTGAGTGTGTTCCTCATAACTGGAAACAAAAAAAAACAAAAAACAAAAAAAAACAAACAACAGTCTGGGTGTGTTGGGGTGGGTAGATGGCCAGAGAGGGTATCAGATCTCTTGGAACAGGGTTAGACAGTTGTGAGCTGCCCCATTGACTCTGGGAACCAAGCCCAGTCCTCTACAGGAGCTGTGAGCTTATAACTGCTGAGCCTTCTCTGTGGCCCAATAAACATTAGAACTATTGAAGTAAATTTGTTAGTGTCAGGAGTAGTCTATATCCCTGTAATCCTAACACCAGCAATACTGAGGAAATAGTTTGCCTTGAGTTTAAGTCCAGCCTGAGCTACAGTATGAAACCCTGTCTGAAAAAAGAAAAAAAAATTATCCATCACTCAATTAATCTATTGTCCATTTGTCAAATATGGTGTCTTCCAGAGCATCTCAGAAAACTCATCTTGTTCAAGCTGTTGTCACACGTGTTGCCTGAGTGATAAACTTACAACTGCGCCAACAACCTGTCGGGAATCCCAACTCGCACTTCCTCCCACACAGCCACAGCCAGCCAGTCATCCTCCCCCTCCGCCTCCGCCTCCCCCTCCTCCTCCCCCTCTCCCTCCTCCTCCGCCACCCCTAGCACATTTGCTGCTCAGAAAATCTGGTACCACTAAAGCACTTCAGGTAAGAAATAAAAGTCATGTAGCCTTCTAAAGATGGACCAAAGGCTATATTTTGTTCTGATTTGATTTGTTATAATCAGGTCCTCTGCAAGTGCTCCTAACTACTGGGCCATCTCCCCATTCCAAATAAGAACACTTTAAGGTTCTCTGGCACCACCCCACACACCCACATCCATCTACACCCCTCATTCTTGCTTGCTCAAACAGAATATGATTAATCCCTAAGGTTATATAAAAATTAACATTAGGGGCTGGAGAGATGGACCAGCAATTAAGAGCACTGACTGCTCTTCCAGAGGTCCAGAGTTCAATTCCCAGCAACCACATGGTGGTTTACAACCATCTGTAATGGGATCCTATGTCCTCTTCCGGTGTGTCAGAAGAGAACAATGGTGTACTCACATACATAAAATAAATACATCTTTTTAAAAAAATGGAAAAAATAATTAACTTTAGAAGGGAAAAAATAATTAACCTATAATCCCAGCACCTGGAAGTGGAGGAAGAGGATGGCCATGAATTTGAGGACAGATTAAGCTACATATGGAGTACTAGGACAGGCAGGACTATAGCGGTACCCTGTCCCAAAGTCATAGTAAAGGAAAAGGAAAAAATAATTAATTAATTAATTAATTAATTAATAACAATGGCAAGTTAACTTTCAAACCTTGAGCCTTTACAAGGTAGGCTTGGATTTTAGCTTCACTAGATGTCCTGATCCCAGTTTTAATTCTAACCTCTTTGTATATTTTAAGGTTGAACCAGTCAAGAAAGATGGACCCATGCATATAACAGTTAAAGATCTACTCACAGTGAAATTAAAAAAGACACAGAGTATTGACGAAAGAAAGAAGGTAAGATGATGGTGAGCACACATATGCCCTGCTTCCTTTTGGGGTGCTTTGCATGTGTGTCATATCTGTGTGTTTGTGAAGGCATGAGTGGGGGTCTTGCTCTATTGCTTTCCACCTTACATACTTTCTTTCTTTGTTTGTTTACTTACTTACTTTCATACAGTAAAGTAAGTAAGCCGGAACTCACTCTGTAGACCAGGCTGGCCTCGAACTCAGAAATCCACCTGCCTCTGCCTCCCAAGTGCTGGGATTAAAGGCATGCGCCACCAACGCCCGGCTTACCTGACTCTTTTTGATGTGGTTTCTCACTGAGCCTAAAGCTCCCTGGTTCAGATGCACAAGTTGAGCAGCAAGTCCCAGGGATGCTCCTAACTCTGCCTCCCCTGTGCTACCACTGCAGATGTCTTCTGACATGCCCTGCTTTCTACACAGATGCTGGGAATCTCAACTCAAGTTCTCATCTTTAAACAGTAAACACTACCACTAAGCTATCTCCCAAGTACAAGGTGTGTTTTTCTGAGATAAGATCTTGGTACTTAACCCAGGTCAGCTTCAACTCCTGGAACACACCATACCTAACCGTTACAAGTGTTAGAAACATGGCATCATGCCTGGCATTTTCCTTTTTTAATCTGGTTGTTCCTTGGTGGGCAATAAATACAATACACTTTTTGTACAGAAATCATTCAGTGGCCTCTGGATATACAGTTTAATAACAGAGCAATTGCCTAATATGTTTGAGGCCCTGGGTTCAATATCTAAAAACAAAAACAAAACAAACAAACAACAACAACAACAAAGAAAGCAGGCTTGGGAGATGGTTCACTTGGTAAAGTGTTTGCCACAAAAGCATAAAGACCTGAGTTCAGATTCCTGGCACTCATGTTTTAAAAAGCAGCCATACCTAATCTAAGACTGGAGAAGTGCAAACAGTCACACGCCCAAAGCTCCCTGGCAACTCCAGGTGCAGAGGAAGACCCTATCTCCATGTGATAGTGAGTGATAATGAAGATGCCTGCCATTGATCCTGGCCTCTGTGCACACATTCACACACACATGCACAAGAATAGGTTTACACACATACATCATGACTACTCATACACATCTGACATCACGATGGGCATGGTGGTGTACACCAGTGATCCTAGTACTGGGGAGGTGGCAGCAAAGAATCAGAGGTCAATGTTATCCTTCAGAACATGGCGACTCAACAGGCCCGGGCTACATGAGACATAACTGTAGATAAAAACACACTAGATAGTGTGGTGCCTCACACCTGTAATCTTAGCACTTAGACTGAGGTAGGAGGATTTCTTTGAATTCAAGGCCATATCATAGTAAGCTTCAGGTCAGGCAGGTCTAACCAATGGCATCCTATCTAGTAAAATCTGAGAGAGATGAGAGAGGATGAGAGAGAGAGCCTCTGAACCTTTGAAATAAAAATTGAGTTGAATCATAGAAAACTTACACTCTGGCTGCCAAAATATTTTCTGTTTTGATGTATTGACATTAGAACGATATTTTAATATGTATCTTATTTTGTAATTAAAGCTTGTACCATCACCACCAGAGGAAAGGACTCCGCTAGTTACACTCTCAGACCTGCAGCGTGTTACCCTGAAACCTAACTCCAGGGTGTCAGCAACTCGAATTAAAAATGTCTTAATGTAAGTAAGGAATTACACATTGTTATTCTCTACTGCTACTTAAAATGTGATTTTTTTATTAATTAAATGTAATTTACTATTGTGTGTGTGTGTGTTGGGGGTAGGGGAAAATGTACACAGCCTCTGCCCCTGTATAGAGGTCAGAAGACAGCTTTGTGCCCAAAAAAAAAAAAAAAAGCCGGGCGTTGGTGGCGCACGCCTTTAATCCCAGCACTTGGGAGGCAGAGAGGCAGGCGGATTTCTGAGTTCAAGGCCAGCCGGAACTACACAGAGAAACCCTGTCTCGAAAAATCCAAAAAAAAAAAAAAAAGAAGAAGAAGAAGAAGACAGCTTTGTGGCATTGGTTCTCTCTTCTACCATCACAAGGATTCCGAGGATTGAACACTGACCATCAGGCATACACAAGGGGCCCTTACCCACTGAAACATCTCACTGGCCCTTCTTTGGCCTTTTTTAAAATTTCTTTTATGTGTGTGAGTACACTGTGACTCTCCTCAGACACCAGAAGAGGGCATCAGATCTCATTACAGATCGTTGTGAGCCACCATGTGATTGCTGGGATTTGAACTCAGGACCCCTGGAAGAGCAGTCAGTGAGCGCTCTTAACCGCTGAACTATCTCTCTACCCCTTTTGACCCATTTTTAACTTTTTGTTTCGTGTTGTTGTTTATAACACAAAACAAAAAGTTTAAAATGGCCCAAAATCCTGTCTTGAGACAGAAATCCACTCCGTCTCTCCCAGGGTGCAGGAACTTACTCTGTAGACCAGGCTGTCCTGGAACTCAGACAGATTCACCTGCCTCTGCCTCCCAAGTGCTGGGATGAAAGGCCTGCACCACTACACCCAGCTTCAACTGTAACTTTTTTTTTAATATTTATTTATTATTATATGTAAGTACACTGTAGCTGTCTTCAGACACACCCGAAGAGGGCGTCAGGTCTCATTACAGATGGTTGTGAGCCACCATGTGGTTGCTGGAATTTGAACTCAGGACCTCTAGAAGAGCAGTCAGTGCTCTTAACCGCTGAGCCATCTCTCCAGCCCCTCAACTGTGATTTTTAAAATTACATTTGCTCACTATAGAAAAAGTAAAACCTACAGAAAAATTTAAAGACAAAAGCAAAATTCATGTAGGTAATTCTTTTGTATCTAGGTAATTTATTCAGTTCCCAACTTCTCAATGTAATAGTTAATACGATCATGAGAGGCAACTACTGATGAGTTTGGATGAAACCACTATTGGATGATTTGCTGCTGCTGCTGTTGTTGTTGTTGTTGTTGTTGTTAGGTTCAATTTCTATCATCCCAGTCTTTTTCCTTTTCTGAGTGTACACTACTTTATTGCCTCCCCTAAGAAAAGTTTTCTACAATCAGTCAGAGCACTGATTTAATAATAAATTTGAGGCAAAAATGAAATATTAATGGGGATTTTTTTTTTTTTAATTTTAGCCAAGTGTGAGTGCACATGCCTATAATCCCAACACTTGGGAAATGGAAACAGGATGGTCAGGAGGGCAAAGTCATCATGAGCTACAATAGTGAGTTCAAGGCCCTCCTGAGCTACGTGACATCATGTTAAAACAAAAGCAGACAAATACACAAACAACCATTTTTCATGCTGTCAGTGTCAGGGCTGGTGAGATGGCTCAGCAGGTAAAGGTGTTTGCTGCCAAGCCTAAAGCCCCAAGTTCAAGCCCATGACCCTATGGTACATGGAAAGAGCCAAACTAAAAGCTATTCTCTGGCTCCACATGTAAATGGTGGCACAAATACACACAGACACACACATACTTTGTTTTTAAATTTCATTCATCTGCCCTGCCTATGGGTTCAGTGTAAGCAGATCCCTTATGCTGGTCTATGCACCAGTGGACTGTCTTTCCTTTCCTGCATGATCTGTTCTTTTTTTTTCCTTTCCCGTTTTTTCTTCTTTAAGACAGGAGAATTTCATTATGTAGGCCTCACTGACTTGGGACTCACTACGTAGACCAAGCTGGCCTTGAACTCACAGAGATTTGCCTGCCTCTGCCTCCCAAGTAATAGCATTAAAAATATGCACCACCGTACTCAGAATGCATCCCTCCTTAAATCATAGGCCAAAATAAACTCTAAACACCTTTCATCCCAGCACTTGGGTGGCAGGGGCAGGTGGATCGCTGAGTGCTAAGCCAGCCTGGTCTATATAGTGAATTTCAGGACAGCCTGAGCTACATGGGTGGGGTAGGGGAAGAAAGAATGGCTTATAGCATATGACCTTGTGCTGCATCTGCTGCTATTTTCTTGTATTATTATTATTATTATTATTATTATTATTATTATTGATTTTTTTTTTTATAGACCTGGCAGTCCTATAACTCTGTAGACCAGGATGGTCTCAAGCTCGTAGAGATCTACCTGTCTGTGCCTCCTGAGTGCTGGGCTTAAAGGCATGGGTCGACACCACCCAACCTATCGTTATCTTTTTGTTTTGTTTTGTTTTGTTTTTGTTTTGTTTTTTGGATTTGTTTTTTCTAGACAGGGTTTCTCTGTATAGCCCTGGCTGTCCTGGAACTCACTCTGTAGACCAGGCTGGCCTCGAACTCAGAAATCCGCCTGCCTCTGCCTCCCAGAGTGCTGGGCTTACAGGCATGCGCCACTACTGCCCAGCTCTATTGTTGTCTTAATGTAGAAAAAAAAAAAAAAAACCTATGAAATTGACCTGGTTTAGAAGTGAAGTCTGGAAGGTTTAATGTTCATGTCTTTATTCCCAGTACTCCTGGTAAAAGCCAAATCGATCTCCGGAAACTGCTGAGAAAAGTCGAGGTAGAAAGGTAAGAGCCTCTCACCTCTGTGCTTTCCAAGTTACTTTGGAACGTGGGAATCAAACCCAGCTCTGCTCTTCTTTACAGGAGCCCAGGTGGGACTCCTCTTAACAATAAAGAAAACATGGAAACAGGAACTGGACTCACTCCAGTCATGACTCGTGCCTTAAGGAGAAAGTTTCAGGTAAGTCTGTGTGGGAAAACCGAAATCCATGCTTAAGTCCTGTGGTTCATTAGCCTGAAATATAATTCCTATTAGAGCTGAGAGCCTAGCCTGGCATGCCTGAGGGCCTGGTTCAACGCCAAGCACTGGAGGGAAGAAAAGAGGGAGGGAGAGTAAGCTAATTTATTTAGAATCAAAAGTACTTATTTATATATTTTAAAATAGAGTCTCACTATCCAAATCCCAGGCTGACCTCAAGCACATAAACTTCCTGACTCAGCTTTTAGGATAATAGGTGTGTTCCACTGCTTTAAAAAAGTACCTCTCTCTCTCTCTCTCTCTCACTTGCTCCCTCACTCTCTCTTGGTTTATCAAGACAAGGTTTCTCTGTGTAGCCTTGGCTGTACTGGAATTCACTTTGTAGACCACAAACTTGTAGAGATCCTTCTGCCTCTACCTCCCAAGTACGGGGATTAAAAGTATGAACTGTCAGCTGGGTGGTGGTGGCACACGCCTTTAAGCCCAGCACTTGGGAGGCAGACGCAGGTGAATATCTGAGTTTGAGGCCAGCCTGGTCTACAGAGTGAGTTCCAGGACAGCCAGGGCTACACAGAGAAACCAACAAACAACAACAACAAAAAAGTATGAACGGTCATGTAGCTCTCTTAGTAACAATAATAATTACTAAGAATGGGCTGGAGAGTGTGTAGCAGTTAAGAGTGCACACTGTTCTTACAGAAGAGGTGGGTTGGATTCCCAGCATCCACAGCAGGCAGTTCCCAATCATTAGTGATTCTGATTCCTAGAGCATCTGACGGTTCTGGCCTCTGGAGTACTCATGAGTACATTCACATAGTTTAGAAATTAAAAATAGCCAGGCAGTGGTGACACACACCTGTAATCCCAGCACTTGGGAGGCAGAGGAAAGCAGAAAGCGGAGGTCACCACCAGCCTGGTCTACAGAGTGGGCTCTAGGACAGCTAGGACTATACAAAGAAACCCTGTCTTGAAAACAAAAGAAAAATTTTATTTATTTATTTATTTATTAAAAATTTATTTATTATTAGCAGTTGCTAATAATAAATCAAGCCAGGCAATACACACCTTTTTCATCCTAGTACTTGGGATGTAGAGGCAAGAGGAGCAGCAGTTGAAGGTCAACCTGGGATATAGAGTGACTCCCTGATTTCAGCTAGGAACTTCAAAATACAAACAAAAAAGCCTGTCTTATTGGTACAGACGGTGAGTTTTTGTCTCAAAATAAGAAGCCAAAAGAGGCTGGAACTGGAGCTCAGTGATAAAGCCCTTCTCCACCTCGCATGAGAGACACCCGATGTTCAGCTTCCAGTACTACAAAGGCAAGCAAAAACGACAGCAAACAAGTCAGAGAATGATAACTTTTTGATCTGTTTGCTTTGCAAATGCTTTAATTATTTGGTATTATCAAATTCTATGAAGAAAATAAAAACTGAATTCACAGCTAGGATTACATTTCCCCTTTGCTAATGAATATTTGATGATTTAATTTCCTTTAGAGACAATTAATCAAGTACTTCCTGTATGGTAAGCACTGTACTAGAGAACCAGGATTAGAATGGTTAACAAAGGCAGACACAGATCTGCTTGTCTTTTTTTTTTTTTTTTTTTTTTTGGTTTTTTCGAGACAGGGTTTCTCTGTGTAGCCCTGGCTGTCCTGGAACTCACTCTGTAGACCAGGCTGGCCTCGAACTCAGAAATCCGCCTGCCTCTGCCTCCCAAGTGCTGGGATTAAAGGCGTGCGCCACCACAGCTTACACACCAGAAGAGGGCATCAGATCCCATTATAGATGGTTGTGAGGTACCTTGTGGTTGCTGGAAATTGAATTCAGGACCTCTAGAAGAGTAGCTAGTGTTCTTTTTTTTTTTTTTTTTTAATTGGATATTTTATTATTTACATTTCAAATGTTATCCCCTTTCTCAGTTCCCACACACCCCAGACCTCCTATCCCATCCCCCCTCCTCCTGCTTCTATGAGTGTGTTCCCTAACCCACCCGCCCACTCCCACCTCCCCGCCCACTTCCCTTACATTGGGGCATTGAGTCTTGTCAGGACCAAGGACCTCTTCTCCCCCTGATGCCCAACAAGGCCATCTTCTGCTACATATGTGGCTGGAGCCATGGGTCGCTCCATGTGTACTCTTTGGTTGGTGATTGGTGGTTTAGTCCCTGAGAGCTCTGGGGGAGTCTGGTTGGTTGATATTGTTCTTCCTATGGGGTTGCAAACCCCTTCAGCTCCTTCAGTCCTTTTTCTAATTCCTCATTTATTTACATTTCAAATGTTATCCCCTTTCCCAGTTTCCCCTCTGCAAACCCCCTATCCCATCTCCTCCTACCCTGCTTCTATGAGGGTGCTCCCCCACCCACCCACTCCTGCCTCACCACCCTAACATTTCTCTACACTCAGGCATTGAAACTTCATAGGACCAAGGGCCTCTCCTCCCATTGATGCCAGATAAGGCCCCTTTAGCTCCTTCAGTCCTTCCCCAACTCCTCCATTGGAGTCCCTGTGCTCAGTCTGATGGTTGGCTGCAAGCATCCGCATCTGTATTGGTCAGGATCTGGCAGAGCCTTTCAGGAGACATCTATATCAGGTAGCCAGTATTCTTAACCACTGAGCCATCTCTCCAGCCCCAGATCTGCTGTCTTGAACCTTTCAGTCCAGTGGAAAATATAGATGTAAATCAAATAATCCCTTATTGTCTCATTCCATAGTAAGTGCTATTAAGGAAAGGAATAAGGGTTTTGTTGGAACCCGTGACAGGATATGATCTAGCCTAGATGGCCTATCCCAGAATATTTCCTTACATAATGATTCTGGCAGAGACATTTAAAGAATGAATAGGAAGTAACAGAGAGAGGGTTATCCCACCATAAATGTCAGAGAAGAGAACGTCCTAGGCAACAAAAGAACAGCATGTACAAGTGTCCCACTGAGGGGCCTAATGGCCTATAAAACAAGCTGACAAATGGCGCAGAGGCTGTCTCTAGGGAGGGCCTAATGGAGGCCACAGATGCAGGTGGAGTTGGGAGTCAGGCTCTGCTGTGCGCTGTTACAGGAAGAGGCTGGACAGCTTTCTCATTGGCCTGCTCAGGTGAGCCACGCCAACAGCATCTCTTCCTCACCGCTTTGCTTGCCCATCTTCCTCACCTCCTGTATTGCTCAGTCTGTGACGAGAAGCCATCTTCTTCCCCTGCTGGAATGCTGGGACTTGGGGTTGCTGGACTTGTGGCTTTGAACACTGTAGTGTTCCTTCTTCCCATGGAGCTGAAGCCCCACAGCCTCCTGAGGTAAAGGGAGGAGCTTCACAGAGGCCTTAGGCACTTCCTTTCTCTATTAGCTTAGGACCCTGCTACCCTTGCCCTACCCCATAACTAGTATAATGTGCTGGGAATCATGGAAACAGACCCCAATATAACAACAACAATGATAATAATAATGATAATAATAATCACAAACCCACTTAGTAGGAAGATATGGAGTAAAACTTGTTAAAGAGGTCAGGCGTGGTGGTGCACACTTTTAATCCCAGCACTTGGGAGGTAGAAACAAGTGGATCCCTGAGTTTGAGGCCAGGCTGGTCTACAGAGTGAGTTCCAGAACAGCCAGGATCTCACAGAGAAACCCTGTCTTGAAAAAAAAAAAAAAAAAAAAATTCTTAGCGACCTTTTCCATTAACTGTAAAGCATGTCTTCTTAGAGTGTGCACCCAGCCACAAGTGACAGATTTGACGGTAGAGGGCTTAGTCAAAAGTCTAATTCATTTTTCTACATATATAGTTTTATAAATGTGCTCCTCCCACGCCAAGAGCCTTAAGTAGCCGTGTAATTGAGGCTGGTCTACAATGGATTAATTTTTTTTTTTTTTTTTTTTTGGTTGGTTGGTTGGTTGCTTGCTTGCTTAGTTAGTTGTTTGTTTGTTTGTTTGTTTTTAAGCTGAGGACCAAATCTAGAGCAGAATTGCTTGGCAAGCACTCAACTTTGAGCAATCTTCAACCACTGGAATTTGGTTTTGTTCTCTTTTAAAAAACAAAAACAAGCCGGGCGGTGCTGTCGCACGCCTCTAATCCCAGCACTTGGGAGGCAGAGGCAGGCGGATCTCTGAGTTCGAGGCCAGCCTGGTCTACAGAATGAGTTCCAGGACAGCCAGGGCTATACAGAGAAACCCTGTCTCGGAAAAAAACAAAAAAACAAAAAAACAAAAAAACTTTATAACTCCTTTTTTTTTTTTTTTTTTTTTTTTTTTACACCTTATAACCCTGGCTGACCTGGTTCTTGCTACATAGACCAGGATGGCCTTAAACTCCTGTCTGGGATTAAA